>JANTPZ010138406.1:0-12642 GCA_025593235.1 Vachellia pachyceras
ATATGCCAATCCATCCCCGATAAGCATAAAGTCTCCGCAATCTCATTCCTAGGGAACTCGCTCATGAAATGTACAAAATGGTCCTGCTCAGGAAAAGGTAAGCCAGGTGAGCTCCAATGGTATAACGGTTCATAGCGTGCAATGGGTCCGTACCATGAAAACTGATAAAAATGGCCGCCTCATGACGGCACTGAGCATAAAAGTGATGGACAAAAGCAAGGTTCCCCTAGGTACGATGGCGGATAAGGCCAGTTAGGCCAGACTGAATCATTCTACTCATAAAAGGGTGGTCGGTAGGTGTGGATGGAAAATAGCGTTCCTTAACCAAAGGACGCCTCTAAGTAAGCTCAAAAACTTCCTCGAAAGACTGAGGATTTTCTGGTTTAGGGCTGGGGGGATCAACTATATTGGGTACTTTTATTATAGGCATGGTTACTAGATGGATCAACAGAAATTGGAACAGAAATCAGCAAAAACACAGAATTACCACAGGTGGAAAAACAGCTTCTGTAGTCGTTGGCCGCGGCGAAAAACAATTTTCGTCGTGACTAAATATACATATTTGGTCGCGGCGAACTTTCTTTTTCATCACGGCTAAAATCGCAGAATAGCGACGACAACAGTGATACGGCGAAAAATCAAAAGAAAAGCCAACGAAATCACGATGGAAAGGAATGGAAAGGATGAAATGCTTACGTACAATGAAGGGTACAAACGGTAGTAGAGAAAGGTGAGAATCACGACAACCAACGGTGAGCTTCACAGCAACGGGAAGAACGAACACAGCGACGACGGCGAAAGGAAATGGACGGGAATGAACGAGATTTTCTTTAAAATGCGAAGTGGAGAAGGTGAAAAGGCACAATTTTCACCGCGACGAACAAAAGTTTGGTCGCGGCGAAAATACGAAGGGTCGCAAATGTTGGCCGCGGCTAAAAATGAATTTAGTCGCGGCGAGGACTTCCCGAGAGCTCACTCAACTCAATCAGCAAATTAGCCGCGGTGAAATATGAATTTGGTCGCGGTGAAACATCACAGAGAGGAAAGAATCACAGCGATGGAAACACAAAACACAACACCAGCCAGCAATCAAACCTAGAACTTCAAGCAAGCAATTTGCACATTCTAACTTTGCAAACAGATCTCTTTTCAACAACAACCCCCTTTAAGACAAGCCAATCATAATGTCAAGGGAGCTTATTGAATTTAAAACAATTCTACACTACATAACAAAAACAAAACTACCTCTACTGGTCATGTTCCTCCCCCACACTGAAAACATTGATATTCAAATCATAATCATTCAAAGCTCAACCAAATGATTAAGTAAGGGAAAGGAACAACCTGGTAATCATGGCGGTTTTCGAGTTTCATCGGCATCCCCATGCTCTTCTTTTGATCTTCCATACAGCGCATGCACAGGTACAGCCGTTTCAAGTGATTCTCTTCTTGAATTCTCTGCAAAACTAATTGACATACCTCTCCCGGAGGTGTTATCACTGTTGTTGTGGGAAGAAATATGTATGCACTCATCGGTTGACTTTTCAAAATGTGAGTATGGTAATGACAGCATGCTATCAACCAATGCAAGATGGGTGCATTTATCAACATTTTCGCAAGAGCAAAATGGTGGATCAGGGGGTTCAAGAGGAATTTTCAAATCTTTATCATCAAATGATGCACACGAGTACAAGTGTGAGCATGACAATTCATTTTCCATTGCATAGTGCATGCATGCATCTAGAACTGTGAATCAATCTGACAAATTGTTTTGAAACTCGAGTCTTAGGTTTTGCAAACTCAGATTCTGTAACTATTTTTCAAAACCAAATATTAAAACTGAAAGTTTGAAAAAGAAGTTTTGGTTACAGTTCAAGAACTCTCAGTCAGAACTTAAAGTTTCAAAAAGAAGTTTTCTAGTTAGTTTAAAAACTCAAGTCCAAAATCTTCTAAACTTGAAGTTTCATAACATGCAGCAGGAACTTGAAGTTAAAACTTAAAGTTTCAGCTTCAAGTTTTTCAACATGTTGTAGAACTCGAGTTTCGGGCTCTCTGAAAATTTTGCTTTGGTGAAACTCGAGTTCTAGACTTCCAGAACTCGAGTTCCATAACTGTTCTGAAAACATGAATTGAAAATTGTAAGTTTCATATAACTTGAGTTTTGTTGTTTCCAAAACTCGAGTTCCATGCCTTTCAAATTATCTTCAGTTCAAAAACTTGATGTTCAAACTCGAGTCCTCACTGGAAGTTTTTCATAACTCGAGTTCTTAATTTTCTGAACTCAAGTCTCAAGGAAATCTTCAGGTGATCATTCTTTCACACGTTTTAAAATTCAAGTCCTATTTTATTCAACTTGAAGTTTCTCAACTGAAATTAGAACTTTATGTTAAAACTTCAAGTTTCAAATTAAAGTTCTTAAATTGTTCACAAAACCTTCTTTGTAAACTCGAGTTTCAACTGAAAGTTTCTTCAAACTAGAGTTATGTTTATGGAAAACTGGAAGTTTCACTACTTAGCTATTATATTCAATGTTACAAAACTTGAGTCATGAGATGTTAAGAACTCGAGTTCCTTTCCTTCTGATGCAGATTCTAACACAGCCAGCCTATCGTTTACTGGAGCTTTCCTTTTTCGTGCTTAGACATTTTGAATATTACCTGCCTCATAAATGCATTTTAGCTCTTTCATTAAACAGCTCAGGTCATCTAAGGAATGAAGCCGAGCATTAATGACTTCTACCATCGATAGTTGAATAGGATTCAATGAAGCATTAATGACAGTTCAACGAACGTAGAAACTCTGAGTAACAGACACACTTCTCTTTAACGGCTACTCAAACTCTGAGTAACGGTTATTGAATATAGTCTCGGCTATAAATGAAAAAGCTTTGAAGACAGAAGTAAGAGACGATGAGCGAACTTTAATGCGCTATTATTCTCTGTAACTATCTTCTGTCATTTTGTTCATAAAATTCCTGTGAGCTTCAGTATTTGATCATCCACTCTTCCAAGAGAGTTTATTCTATCAATCCTTATTGTATTACTGTGTGATATTCAAGGTTGGGACCTTGAATCTATTGAGTTGAAACTAAGTTGAAAAATAAAGTGTGTGAGACTCTGTTTCAGTACGTGTTGTAAGAGGGAGTGACTTTCTAGTTGTAAAGGCCCGATGAGCCTGAATTGTTCAAGATTAATGGATTGAAAATCTCAAAGGAGCTCTGAGGACTGGACTTAGGTAAGGTGGACGGAACCAGGATAAATTTGATGTGTCTATCCTCTCTCTCTCTCTGCTCTCACCAGTGAATTTGTTTTAATTTCATGATTGTGTTTTTTAAATTCCAAAAAGTAACCAATTCACCCCCTCTTGGTCAAATCCTACACGAACATAGAGGAGTATGTAATATCCAGATTTTCTATATCAAGAATATGTGGCTAAATGTGTAACTAAAAATTAGTTAGAGGTTAGATAAAATAATAAAAATCCTAAGGATGATTTAGGTACTTGCCACCTTGAGTAGTGGTAAAAGGGTAATTTTTAAGAAGTTCAAGTAACTAAGGGCAATTTGGTAAATTTCAGTAGAATGTAAAAAATATTGCCCCAAAAACACAGAAAGGAGGATAATAATTCCTCAAAATATATTTGATGCATAATTGAGGTTCAAGTAATAGAAAGAATCTCAAAAGGAATTTCTAGTACTTATTCAATATTTGGTTGATTAAGGGATTTGTGTCCAAATTAATTCTTAAAAATACTGAGAGGCCTCAAATAATGATTTATGAAGTGGGGGAATTAATTTAAGAATTATGAAAATGTGTAGAAATGGTTTCAGGGTTAAGTCAAGAATGGTTTCCCTGAACAAAAAGGAAGAGACAACAAAGACCAAAAAAATAGTTATTACAAGAAATTGCCAAAAAGGAATTTATAGGTAGAGTTTAAAGCTAATAAAAATAAGAGAATTACATCCTAATTAGTAGGAATTTAATTATCATACCATGATCAAGAGATCAATGAATTCCCAAAAAAATTTCTACAAGAAGAGTTATAGATTGTGACTTGGCCACCAAGTACTAAACTTAGAAAAGAATAATGATGTTTAAAGAGTAAAAGTTGTTGGAAATTGTGCCCTAGGACCAATCATTGTACTTCGCACATTATTTATTTTAATGTATTTTCTCCATTTAATTATCACATGTTTTGCATGTATATTATGATAATTGCATCCATACGAATTATGAATATTGTCCTAAATGTACCTGGTTGGTTGTCTATGAGGGAACGTAGATAAGGAAAGACTAGTATGACTTTGATGAGGTATAGCGATATAAGGTACTAGACTGACCCGCTATGAGAAAGCTGCATGGATTAAGTCATTAGCTTATCTCATATGTAATCACGTCACAATGCCCTCTGACCTAAGATCATCATGGATTCCTGCAAGAAAGTCACTAAGCTGTGACCTAGTCAAAAGTCACCTTTGGCCGGGTGATAATAAAGGCTATAATTGGGCTTAAGAGTTTTTATATGGAGGAATGTGAGTGATGAAGATGGGATTTGTCCATCATATTAGTTGAGAGATATTACTGGGCCCCTCGATGAGTGAGTCTGAGAAATGTATGGACATACTATAATGAAAAGGGGTTTTCGTTTCTTTGATCAGACTACTTAGGGATTGAGAAAGTAATGGTCGGGAATAAGAGGATGATGTCATCCATGCCTTATCCTTGACCGAGATATCGTGTGACAAAAGGGATGTGATGTGGTTGCATAAAAGGTTGTGTTGTGTTAACTATCCCCGTATGATTTGGGTAGTCGTAATGTCTTGCTAGAGACCTGATTGAGCTTTATTTATACCATTTTTATACTTGAATTTCCAGAGTTTTTAATCCAATTTTAGCCCTCCATTACCCTTTCTTGTGCTTAATTGGAGATTTAGAGTTGTTGATTTAGATTAGTATGATTTTTGGTGCATTTGCCATGCATAATGATATAATTATGCTTAAACTCCATCATGAGCAAGTGGTACTTCAAATATTTGCTATTTCATTTCAGGAACTCTGAACAAGATCTTATGAAAACAGCTCTGGAAAGTTCACCGCGGCGCAATTTAGAGTTCGCCACGGCCAAAGTACAATCAAGCCAACAGTGAACTCTCGGGAGAGGTTCGCCGCGGCGAATATCGTGCTACAGCACCAGATTTTGCTACAAGTGGAAAATAACTCGACCCACCTTCTTGGATCTGACCCTGGACGATTATTATACGCTAATTAGGGTAAGATTCGAAGAGAAGAGGGGGAGGAGGCAAGAAAGGAGCCAGAGAACACAACTTTTCATCTGTTCATAATTTTCTCTCTACTCATACCCTAATCCCATTCCATCTTTCATCTAAATCTATCCATCATGCCTCAATCACCCACTCGGAGCACAATTTCATGAGTAGCTGAGCACTCCCTTTCCTCTTGGAGATGAAGAGATCCTGAGTTTGAAGTGCCGAAAGGGGAGTATTGGTTTTCAATCTGCATTTATAATATAGATTACATAGTTTCTGAGTTAGGACTTGTGGTTTGTATGTAAATGCTTGGTCTCGGTCGAGCCAAACTTGGATTATTTGTGTATCGAACTTGTTTTGTGTTTGACGTGGTAGGATGAAGTCTCATTTCTACCTATTCAATGAAATCATTATTGTTCTCTTCTATCTTCCTAGTTGTGCTTGATATTAGAGACAATATTGTGTGAGTTGGATTTTTCACTTTGTGACTTCCGTACACACAAAGTGTTTTTAAAGGGTTTCATGGAATGGAGTTCATTACATAGAATTCCTGACCCAGCAAGTTGTTGGGGTTTTAATTACGAAACTTAGTGCAAAAACTGATACTTTCCCTAATCTTTTGCGAATTATGACAGTTTGATTCATTTTCAAGTGGAACTTCATTATCTATACTTTACACTTCAATTCTGTTTTCACTGCTTTCTCTAAATCAAAAATACCAAAAAGAATTTTTTTCTGTAATTAGCTTTAGGTAGATAGCAATTTTGAATCAAACAAGATTTTAATTTGCAAAGGGAACCTCATCGCGAACTAGTAAATAGTGGTACACAAATAGCTCCGGAGAGAACGACCCTAGGGTTGCACCCTGTGCAAGCCTTGGAAATCACAAGTCTTTTTGATCCATTTTCAAGGACTAGACAACGACAAAGTTTTATAATTTGTGGCTTAGTCGGATCAAGACCGCTTGCGACTTGTGGGATTATGTTGAGATTAACCCACTGTCAACTTCATATGGGCCTACAGGGTCGCACACAAGAATAGCCCAACATGAGTTTTGTTAGGATGGTTGTCACCCAAGAGGGGGTGAATTGTGTGTCATAAAATTTTCGTTAAATCAAAGAGTACATAAAAACAAGTTATTGAATGAAAGAGCAGAGCAGAGAAGATGAACACGGTGATTTATCCTAGTTCAGTCCTCCTAACCTACGTCCAATCCTCAGAGCTCCTCTGAGATTTTCCAATCCACTAACAACAATAACATCAGGCCTCTCAAGCCTTTACAATGGGAATTGCACTCCCCCTCAAGAACTGCACTATAACAAAGACCAACATGCTCTATTTTCACAACTCAAACTCAGCCCAACAATCTCAAGATCCCAATCTTGAGTTTCTCATAGAATTACAATGAGTTTGGATGAACTAATATACTCTCTCAAAGAGTGGAAAGATAAACATTGAAGCTCTCGGAGAAGTATAATATCATAGTCCTAAAGTTGTGGGATTTCCTCAAATCCACACTCTCTATTTTGTGTTCGGCGACTCCATATACTTCATCTCTCTTTTCTCTGTTCGTAGGTTCCTCATATTTATAGATGTTGGCAAAAATATATCCGTTGGAGAGGAGCGTTGTATCCGTTACACTCTGTATCAATGCTCATTGTCTTGTATTAATTGCTTCTGTCATAAGATTGCCTATGTCTGAGAATATGTACGTTGAGCCCACGCCGGAGATGTGATCAAAAGACCTATTCCCTGTTGCTAAGTCAAAGCATGAGCATTTATGAGGGTAGGTAAAAATTCAAATAAGCTAAGCATAAATAAGGAAAGATTTGGTAACACGTAGGCTTAGCTGTCAAACAGGTATAGTGTCAGATAAAGTAATGCTCGAGTTTTGATTCTCAATACTCGAGTGTTGATCAGAGAAAGCAAGTGTAAATTTGAATTTCATGAGGTAGTACTCGAGTTTTAGATTCAATATTTGAGTTCTTATAACACTTCTGAAGTAACTCGAGTGTTTGCTGGAAGTATTTCAGAACACTTTTATTCAGTACTCAAGTTGCCTTAAGAGTGTTGAAAGAAAACCACTAATACTTGAGTGTTGCAATAAGGTACTCGAGTTTTGTGAACACTTTCAGTTAATCCTCGAGTTTTCAAGAAGAAGTTTAAAGTAAAAACATTTTGCAAAACTTCAATACTCGAGTATTCAAACATAGTACTCAGGTGTTAACAACACTTTCACCATAACTCGAGTTCTCTAATGCAAGTGTTGTGTTTGTTCTGAAGGAGATGCTCGATACTCGAGTATTACAAACCAATACTCGAGTGTTGACAACATTTCCATTTGTAACTCGAGTTTTGTGCTTCAAGTGTTATGTTGTGTTTTAAAAATAAAGCTCGATACTCGAGTATTACAAACCAATACTCGAGTGTTGATAACACTTCCATTTGTAACTCGAGTGTTCTAGTTCAAGTGTTATTCTGTACTTTGAAAATGAAGTTCGATACTCGAGTGTTACAAGCTAGAACTCGAGTGATGACAACACTTCCTTTACAATATTCGAGTTTCACATGGAAGTATTCAGTTATAAAGCATTTTGAGTTCTAATACTCGAGTTTCATAAAACACAACTCGAGTTTTGTAAAACTTTTATTTGTAACTCGATTTATCAAAGGAAGTTTTAGAAATGGAAAATATTTAGAAAGCACGATACTCGAGTTTTGGGAAATCATAACTCGAGTATTAGCAATACTTCAATAACAACTCAAGTGTTCTTTGAAAGTTTTGAGTTTTAAAAGATTTTTTACTTCGATACTCAAGTTCTGGGATCCATAACTCGAGTTTTATTGAAAGAACTATGTAAAAACTCCATTTAGATCACGATACTCAAGTTTTGGTAAGGAAGAACTCGAGTTTTATTGAAAGAACTATGTAAAAACTCCATTTAGATCACGATACTCAAGTTTTGGTAAGGAAGAACTCGAGTTTTGCTTCATAATTTGAACTTGCATCAAGTCACATCACATAGCTCAAGTTACAACGGCCATAACTCTCTCAATGTAACTCTGAAATTTTCATATAATATATCAATGGAACGCCCTGCAAGTCTACTTTCATATAAAACAAGAATCAGTCCCAAATCAATTATATACAGAAAGTTAGGATAGATACAATAAGAAAAGGTCAGAGATAAAACGTTCAGTTTTGACCACCAAGTTTAGAAATTTATATCTCCTTTATTTGAAATCATTTAATGTTTTTCTTGGTGTCTATGAAACTGATTTTGAGTCTAGTTTAATATGAAATTGGTTTTACATCAATCGGACTTGTATGTTGGGAGATATGGTCAAAATACCAAACATATGTCAAGCTGACAGAAACCAGAGGAGGCTGATACTCGAGTATTAGGATCCAGTACTCGAGTATCGACTTCCAAAAGGCCAACACTCGAGTTTTGTGACCTAATACTCGAGTGTTAGGACCCAATACTCGAGTATTGACTTCCAAAAGGCCAACACTCGAGTTTTGTGACCCAATAATCGAGTGTTAGGATCCAGTACTCGAGTAATGACTTCTAAAAAGCCAACACTCGAGTTTTGTAACCCAATACTCTAGTGTTGACTCCAAAAATCAATACTTCAAGTGTATACTCGAGTTTTGCTTCAAGTATTGCCAAAGAAAACCATAAAAACGTATCATACTCGAGTTTTCTAGATTGTACTCGAGTATTGACTTCCAGAATCAGTTTTGAACATCTAGGTGAAGCTTAAACTTAATGTATGATAATAAAACATCTATTTGAAACATTTTATCATCCAAAATATATTCAAAACCATATCATCCTCCAATTAAAAGAATGCACAAATATAGAGTAAGCCAATATGCATTATAAAAACTTTTCTATGTATCAATATGCATTATAAAAACTTTTTCTCTTTTATATTTAACATCATCAAAACTAATCATATCTAACAAGTTTTATTTCTAGGGTTTATTCGAATTATATATATATATATGTATATGTGTTAAAATTCAAAATTTCATAATATTATGTAAATAATATTTGTGTGTTAGTTTAATATTTAATTTATTTGATAAATTAAATAACTAACATTAATTTCATTTATAAAGATAAATTAAATTTGTTGGCTCATTATTTGGATTAAGTAAATGGATATGATTTAATCAGATTAATTTAGTCCAAATCAAGATTGCAAGATTCAAATTTCATATTTCAAATTTCAGATTTCAAGATTAATAAAGATTAATCTTGAATATCTTTTGAATTTTTTAATATCAAGATTAATAAAGATTAATCTTGGATATCTTTTTTATATTCAAATCTCAAGATTAATAAAGATTAATCTTGAATATTCTTTTTGAAATTCGAATTTTAAGATTAATAGAGATTAATGTTGGATATCTTTTCAGATCTAAATTCAAATTTTAAAGATCAATCGAAGATTCTAGAAGCTCTCTATGAGTTCTATAAATATGGGAGCTCGTGAACTGTAGACACATCTCATTCTGAATTCGAATTCGTTCTTGAGCCAAAAACCCTAGAGAGAGTGAGTAAAATTGAAAAGGCGCTAGCACGCTGCCATTGTTGGAGACTGTTCGTGTAGATACCAGTAGAGGGAGGCGATCAAAGAAACGACGGCTCCTCGTGATCGAAATCAAGAATGTGGAAGGTCGTGGAATCTGAAGAGATCCAAACGATAAGGAAGGGATGAACTCGAAACGTAAAAGGTATGGCTTCATCTCCTTGATCTAAATGTCATTGACAAATTCGTATTTGGGATTAGAAAATTTTAAATTCCACTGCGTGTACGTTCTAATCCCAACAAAAATAAGAAGAATTCATGTCTATGTGGTAGAATTTATCAGTAGAATGTTATTTTATCATATTTAGGTGGGCCCTACACATTATAAACATATAGTCTTGATTTTTAAGACCCAAGACCATTCAAGAAGCCTTTCCAAGTCAACCAAAAGCTTAAATTAGAGAAAGGGAGTCACTCTTGGTGAGGAAAAAGAGATAAGAGAAAAGGTAAGTTATGGTGTAAAAATCTTCTATTTAATTTCATCGAACTTTCTAGCCTCTAGCCACCATCTAATCTCATTATTTTCTCTTGATTTGGTATTTTTGAAGAGAAGGGACCAAGATATAGAGCTTCTAGATGGAGAAAGTGAAGAATAATTCAATTTGGAAGATGTAAGCTTCAAAATCCAACTCTAGCGATGCTATTGATGTTGTTGATGGTTAGATTTGTGGTTGTTTTAGTTGTAATTTTTTGGATGCAAGAACCTTATGGGATGTGCTATCCAAATTTTGTAAAATGGGAAGGATAATATTTTAAAGTTAAATAATAGTTAGAAAGATTATTAGAAGCACAAATATGTAAGTCTATGGAGAGAAATAGTGAAAACTCCATTTCCCCTCTCCTTTGGAATTTCGGTCAAATTTGTAATCAAAGGAAGGAAGTGGACTTTGATGATTTTAATGCTTCCAATGTGCCTAGAATGGAAAATTGTGCATGGTATAAGTGAAAAATTAGGTTTGGAGGCATTGAAATTGAAAAGGAAAAAATTAGAGCTAAAGGGCCTTAGTATGAAGTGAAGAGAGGAGTTAAGTTTAATATGTTATTGTTGAAAATTATGCCCGAGGGGCTAATCATTGCACCTTAGACATTATTTATTTTAATGCATTTTCTCCATTTAATTATTATAACTTTTGCGAGTTTATTATGATAATTGCATTCATGGACAAATTATGAATATTGTCCTAAATGTCCCTGGTCGGTTGTCCATGAGAGATTAAAGATGAAATAAGACCGGTATGACTTTGATAAGGTATAGAGATACAAGTCAAAGTCTTATGCACTTGTAAGAGTACAAGGTTCTTGATTGAGCTTTATTTCATTAGTACTTTTGCTTGAATTTCCAAAGCATTTAATGCATTTTTGGCCCTTCATAACCCTTTTTGAGCTTAATTTGGAAATTAGAGTTGCTGATCTTGATTAGCTTGATTTTGGGTGCATTTGCCATGAAAAATGATACATTTGAACTTAATTATAATCATGAGCAAGAGATACTTCAAATGTTTGCTATTTCATTTCGGGAACTCTGGCAAAGGACATCTGGAAGCATCTCTGGAACATTTCGCCGCGGCCAAAGATCAAGTAAGCGAGCAAGAACTCTCGGGATCCGACCCAGAGCAATAAATATTAATCTTGAATATCTTTTGGAATTTAAATTTCAAGATTAATCTTGAATATCTTTTGGAATTCAAATTTCAAGATTAATCTTGAATATATTTTCGCATTAAAATTTCAAGATTAATCTTGAATATCTTTATCCAAATTTGGATTTTTCAAGATTAATAAAAGATTAATCTTGAATTTTTAATGCACCCCACATGAGTTCTATAAATAGAGGACTCATGAGCCATATGGTGTAGTAGTATGAATTTTGGATTGTGAGCCACAGAAACCCTAGTGAGAGAGAGTAAAACGTGAAAGGCACTAGCACGCTGTCATTGGTAGGAATTGTTCGCATCGGCTCGTTGAGATTGAAATCAAGAACGGTGGAGAGCTTGAGAAGGCTGTGGACATTGAAAATTGAAAAAGGATATAAACAACCAAGGAAACTATGAATTTGAGTTCTGCAAATAGGTAATGACCTAACCACTCTGTCCAAATGCCTTTAGCAGATCCAATAATGAGGGATTAGAAAATTTTGTAATCGTCTTTTCCGTTGCGTGTATGTTCTAATCCCAACAGTTATAATGCATGCCAATGGATAGTCATTAATTTGAAATGCATTATAATGTTGTGTAGGCATTGAAAATAGCAAGAACGACTACAAAGTTCAAGGTACAAGAGAAGCATTAGGCAAGCATACTTCATGTTTAAAAGGTAACAAATTTACTAACTTATGCATTAACATTGTTATTTGTATTTGTTACCATGATGTTTGGGTTAGTTAAGGTATGTGATGTTTGAAATTCTTACTTGATGTTATGCCTTAGCTATGTGCAAAGTTGAGTTAGTAACATTTTGGCAAGGTATATGTTGATACCTTGTTTTGATGATAACAAAATTATGTTAAAAGATTTCAAAATATTGTCAGAATTCAAGTTTCAGAAAGAGTTGGTTCAATGCTTCATACTGTTACTCGAGCATTTTATCAGAGTACTTGACAGTACTCGAGCACTGGAACTAAGTACTCGAGCACTGCATGTTTGAATCTTGAGAAAAATCAGTACTCTCAGTCAACACTTCAAGTATTGACAGAAAGTATTGTCAATACTCGAGTGTTGTAATGATGCACTCGAGCAGTGAGCTTTGAAAATGAGTTTTGGACAATACTCTGAGTG
>JANTPZ010138408.1:0-17448 GCA_025593235.1 Vachellia pachyceras
ATGCACATCATTAGAATAATTTCACAACATGTTAAGTAAAGTTAGAAATCTTTGCTACCTTTAGGCTTTACTTTTCTTCAACTTGTTTTTGATTTTATAACTTGTCTTGGTCACTTTGAAAGTCACCCTCTTGAACACAATTCTTGCCTACACAATAGAGAATGTTATGGCCATTAAACATTAGCCATTTCCAATGCAAAAACCATGCTGTTCAAACTTCATTAACTTCCCTTGAACTTCCTTAATTCCCTAGAGCATTTTAACTTGTTTTATTGGTTCTTAATGCTTCCAAATCCCTTGTCTCACTTTACCCCTACACAATTCCTCATTTTAGAGCTAATGGAAGCATTAAAATAACCAAAAACACCTTCCTTCTCACACTTTCCAGATTTGCACGAAAATTGCCAAAATTGGAAAAATGTCTCTTTTCAACTTCTAACAATTCTACCACTTGCTTCATGTTTCCAAACCCTTATTTATGCATGGAAAAACATGATTCTAATCCTTCCATATCAAATGGAAAATTGGACAGCACTTCCCCATATTTTCATGATTTCCCAAAATTACAAAAATCACAACACATCTCAAACAACATCAATACTATCATCAACATGCTTCTTTCAACAAGAGGAAGCATTTCCAACAATTAATTAGCCTTAAATCCCTCTTTTTATCACTTCTCTCTCAAGAACCCTAAGTCATGAAATTGAGAAAAGAGAGGCTAAATCAAAATTCTAAACCATGGAAGTGGAAGAGGAAGTTGCAAGGAAGAGATTGGTATATGTTCAAGGTAGTAATCTTCCTTACCTTGAGTTTCCACCAAGTTTTTCTCTCCTCTTCTTGCTCCAAAATGACTCCACTTTCTCTTCTCTCTTGCTGCTGAAACTGACGAGGAAATGGGCTGGAAGATGAAGGGAATTTGCTTTATTAATTAATGCTTAATTGGGTTATAATAGGCTAAGATCTCATCTTGTGAAATAAAGTAGATCTAATGGTTTATGATGGCTCCACCTTTATGCCACTTATCTCACTTCTCATTGGCTCTCATAAAGTGTAATCATGGCTGTAAAAATCTGATTCCCTTTTGGTTACTCCAACCAAACTGGATCCCATTCGGTTACTTTTACCGATTACACTTTTTACCGGTAAACTTAACTTTATTCCGGTAAATCTTTTTCTACTTTTCTGGAGATATTTTCTTTTTCATTTAATCTCCATAATTCCATCTTGAATATAATAAAATTATTATTCCCAAAATACCCTTTAATTATCTCAGTTTTTACAGGATTATTTTATCCTGTCCAAAATCCCTGAAACGGAACAATCGGAGAGCAAATTTCTTTTAGGGCCTTGAAAAATACTATATTTTTCACTGATTCTCATGCCCTTTTCCTTTTTCCAAAATGCCCTCTAGATTTTCAAAATTAATTTTTGAAATAATTATATTTCGGGGATTTTTTGGGTATTTTTCCCAATTTTTCGGGAAAACCGTCTTAATTATATACCGGGTAATAATTTTATTAATTACTACATAATTCACTGGATTTTCCATATTTTTCTCCAAATTTTTGAAGAGCTTCTAATATTTCAAATAATTATTTTTCCTCTTTTACCCTTCAAAATTCCGTAGACGGAGATCGGGTCCGAATCTGGAAAATCCGTGTTACGTCATTGCGACCAGTATGTAGAGATCTATCTTTTGGGCATCTGTAAATTTTTCTGATATTTTGGTCAACTGGTTGACTTTTTGACTTTGACTTTTCTTTTGTCAAATGACCAAAATACCCTTTAACTTTCTCATAATTACCATTTTGCCCTTACTTTCTCTACTTTTCCAAAAATTACTATTTTGCCCTTACTTTTGATACTAAAAGACCTTTATGTCCTTGGTCTTTTATTAAATGACGTATGGGTCCCTTTCCTGAAGGTTTTCCCATCCTCATATCACTCTGGGCAATTTTTCCTCAATTCTGGAATTCCTACGGAACTCCGTGTACTAAGCCAGGTCTATCTTTATGACTTCCGGCCTATAGTCTTTCTTTCTATACTATTTACCTCTGATTTCTCTTTTCGTTTCTTAGTAATCGGATTAGCATTTAATTTAGCTAGCATCAAAATTTATGGATATTACACTTAGCGTCAGTTTGTTGGATTTCGTTATGATGAATGACGTGGCGCTTTAGTCTGTTATGGGGCCATGTGAGTTAGTTGCTCTGTTAAGCATTAGCACATCGCAAGCTCGAAGGCCATATAACTGTGGGTCTGAATTGTAAGTGTGTGTGAAGTAATAAACTGAAGTTCCCTGTTCTCTCTCGTTTTCCTCTTCCTTCTCTCGCATTCCCGATGGCCCGTACCAGAAAGTAACATGGGAAGAGCTCGAACCAAATGAAACAGCGAACTTCATATGCATAATATGTTCAATCTGCACTACAGACATTTGTCTCTGTGCAAACCAAACCAAGTAACAATAAGTTGAGAAATCACCTTCACAACCACACAAATCAATCAAAAGCTGAAGCCTAGGGAAAAATTCTAATTCTCAGCTCCATCCATTTCCAAGAAAACTTAGAGAAATAGATGTGGTAGCGAGAATTACGACCTCATCGCGGCTGAGTATGCCGAAGTGAACCAAACGGACTTTGGCGACCTCAGCCGATGAGTATGGGAACCGTATTGATCGGGAAGGGAATCTATCAGTTAGGGTTTGAGAGGAAAGGCTTGAAATGAAGCTCAGCAAAAAGCAGAAAATAACGAAATGGGAGAGAGGGGCAGCAATAGCAGCAAGTAGATTCGATGATTTCAAATTTGTCCGGGGATTTCAAATATGTGGGGAGGATTTCAAATTTGAAAAGTTTGAGAGAGAGTCAGAGGGGCCTCCTTGATAAAGAATGCACAGAGTCCAAAATCCTTTGCCTATATGCACAACCATCGCATGCATTGATAACCAGATGAGGATTTCTTTTGTATGGCGTCAAATGCTGGCCCACCAAAATTTGAAGACTTTGAATCATGCAGCCCAAGGTATTTGAATAACGAAGCCAAATTTCCTTGTGAACATTAAATAGAGTCACAAGCCGATGGTGAACCGGAATTGAGTGAGCGGCTTGGTGGAATAGTTTTTAGTATATAGGTTGATTTATTTATTTGATATCTGGAGTATTTTAAAAATTTAATTATGTTTAGAAAGATATGGTTTTTGCTATAAACAATATTTTAGCTAAATAGAGGGTAATTAAATAGTTAGATTGATAGGAGTGGATTTATTATTTTTGCTATTATATGATTTTTAAAAATATATATACGTATCTGTATATATATTTATGTGTATAGATATATTTATAATAAAAAGTGTTTAAATAAATTTCTATGGGTACCTTTACTTATCAAAATTTTTTTAAATAATTTATTTGAAATATTAGATGTAGTTTTTAAATTTTAATTGATTTAGATTGTTTAATAAATTAAGGCTTTATAATATAAAAACTACTATATGTTTAAAATCCTAAACTTTAAATTAGAATTTTGGTATAAATAATAATAGCAAATAGTTGAACCAATAATTTCAAGTCTTTTGAGCAATAATTTTACCACACAAATTAGTTATAGACTAATGTGTAGTACTATTTAATTTTTGTAGACTGTTTATAGAAACTTGGTGTTGGGCGAGGATGTATCATTATGGTAATATTTTATTGCTTGGTGAGAGGTAACCACTTTCCTTTCCTTGTGTATGGTTGTAACATGTTTGTGAGTGATTTTTAAATATTTAGAATTATGAAAAGTGCCATTGATATTTGAGTTAAAAATGAGATCGTGTTGTTAATGAAATTGTCTTGTTGGACCTATTTTCATTGTGAAATAACAGGTATTATATATATTGATAGTATTGTTTCATAATATTGAAAATATTTTTTGACAAATTGTGAA
This sequence comes from Vachellia pachyceras, assembly GCA_025593235.1. Lineage (NCBI taxonomy): Eukaryota > Viridiplantae > Streptophyta > Magnoliopsida > Fabales > Fabaceae > Vachellia > Vachellia pachyceras. The sequence goes on from JANTPZ010138408.1 coordinate 3,928, forward strand.
ATTGATCATGAAACATGATAGATTTATTATTATTTGATGATATGAGAGGGAGTGGTGGATGTTGGTTTGATGGGAGATTATTTTAGAGGAGATAAGGGGGTGATTTTCGTATACAAAAAAAAGGAATTAAGGTAGTGGGCTACTAGGTATACGCTGGTTAGTCATTTGGTCCAATTGTATTTGATAGGGCAATGACACCCCACTATTATAGTAGAGTGGGAATCCATAGTCTGGTCTTATGCTCTATGATTTTGGCCAGTCCATACCACTTGATCGGTGAGCTTGATATTTGTATTACCAATTGCACGGGACAATATTGGCCCATGGGTTCGGTAAGAAGAAATAAGGCTGAGGAGGAAATAAGGAATGTTTGGGAAATAAATCTTGTACATTGATTTTGTACCTTTGTTACGATATAAGTATGAGATTATGATGTCATATGTATGCGTGTATATAATTTGATTAAATGACATTTTGTTATGCTATTATGTTTAATGTGATTATCTCACTTGACACCTTATGGGCACTTACTTGTATACCCAATGAGATGGAATTGCTGATTGCTGAGACGTTTGTCAACCCTGTTGATTTAACCTGTTTTCTTTTTACTGAAAACACCACCTTTCAGCTCTCTTTCTAGCACTCCTCTTTCTCTTTCTTCGCCGGCGAACACTCTCTCTTGGATGGGACGTGTGTGTGTGAAGTGAGTGATTGATGTGGGGTATTTATAATACCCCCTCACATTTGCAAGCTGAGTGCACTGATTTTTTTAAAATGCTTGTTGCCTTTCACCATCATCTACTGCCGCCACCAACAACCAACAGAGCACGCTTCCTCTGTCACCTTTTTCTTTTACTTGAACTCACCTTTTAATCCTCGCAATTACTCTCTCCATCACCTGCACACTCCTCCGCCACGCGAGCTGACCCTGTCTTTTTTTATTTATAATAAATCAAAAGTTGCCCATATTCCCACTGCTACACTCATGCTCAGCTTTTGATTTTTTTAAAGCATAAAATTTGATACTGATGGGTCAACCCATCACCATCTCATTATGAAACTCTACTGCCACACGTTAACATGTGGCAATAACGTGTGGCAATACACTTTTTTTTAATAAAAAACTGATGGGATGTTACATTGTTGTTGTTAGAACTGATGGTGGCTGTCTTGACTTCTCCTATCAAAAGTGGCTTGGTGAGTTGAATAGGAATAAACAGTAAGCACCCATCCCATGCGGAAAGATTTGTTCGAGGATGTTTAAAATTTCAGAGCCGTTAATGTATGTATATATATATTGGAACTTGATTACTCATTTTGCTTTCTCAATCGATATTATCGTAACTAATTTCTTTGTTATATTGGTACCCATTGTTTAATGCTCTATATAGTTTTATCAATTTGTGAGTAGTGTTTTGTAAGTTAATAAGAATAGCTTACTAAGAAGAGAATATATACATACATGTCCAGATGTTTATGGTTGATTTTGGGAATATTTGCCTACTTCCCATTTGGCTGTAAAGGCTACAAATGACGTTGTCTTCTTTGGTAAAGCCTTCACTTTGGAGGTTTGGTTTTGCTTCAAAACAATTGTCTTCCCAGGTTTTTTGAGAGAGAATTATTTATTTTTTTTTATGCTGCATGAGTTCTGTCTAATATTTCTGGGAGGAAATGTCAAACACCCATTTTTAGCAATGCTTTGATCTTGGGTACTGATTGTCATTAACAACTGAATTAGTCTTCTTGACAAGTATGGTATTGACAAGTAGATAGAAACATGTAAGTAGGTGAAACTAGTTATTTTTTCCAGGTTAAGAAGAGGATGACGAAGAACCAACAAGGTAAAGATGAAGAAAGGTAATTGCAATTGTCTTGTTACAAGAGAATTTCACATGAAGAATAAGCAGAAGTTGGAGTCATTTGAAGGGGAGGGTCAATTGGTTAAACAAGCTTGGGAAAAATTAGGAGATAAGAAGGTCAAATATAACAGGAGGGCAAAGACTTTGAGTGCTTTGGTAGAAGGGAATAAATATTTCGCTCCCTTCCACACACGTTGTGCTCCTAATCAATGTTTGGAAGTTTGCAACAATTTGAAGAATAGAGAACATAAGATGACAAGGCTGAAGAAAGTAAACTTGATAAATTGGTTGATATATGGTGCCTCAAATTCACTGAGATTTTTTAGGTGAGCTGCTGCGTGGTTTAGACCCCCCACTAAAAGAATTTCTATCAGAGGGAAGTCACTTGAAATAGGGCCAGCATATGTTGAAAAGTTGATGGGCCTATAATGTAATGAGTTGGAATTCAATACAAACGTAAAAAATAAAGTGGTAATGTTTAAGGATATGAGGAGTGTGTATGGGAAACTACCATACAAGATGATAGCATCATGGTTGATGGAAATAAAAGCAGATCTAAATTTTGAATTCCTTTTTGTTACGTATGCACTAGGAACCCTCTTGTGTCCTAGTCCTAGTATTTGTGTAAGTAATTGGGTTCTGATGGTGATGGTAGCAACAAATGACTCATTTGGAGAGTATGATAAACACACACTTATTTTGAATAAACTTCGCAACCCATTGGAGAGTACGAGGAAAAATTCAGGGAAAAATGAAAAGAAAATGTTAGAGGTTATTTATACTTTCTAATGGCAAGTGTAGTTATTATTAATTTAGTTTAATATTAAAATTTGTTAATGTGGTATGAGTTGTTGTCATTGACTGTGCTAAGTGTTGTCATTGTGCTGCTAATAAATTGTTAATGACTTGATATATTGAGTCATTGTTTGCAATATTTTCCTTTTGGAAAACAAAAAGCCTCTAAAGTTGATGATGAGATTGTATAATAGGATGAGATGAATGTGAAGAGTATATTGAGGTTGGGGCGCAATCAAATGATGTTACATGGTGTGAATAACATAGTTAGGGTCTCATAGTTAGGGTCTCATCTAGCAACTTTGTTCCATAGACAATGTTAACTAACCTGTAGGTATTATATTTTGAACTTAATTTGAATAAGGATAATAATAAGTGGATGTTTAATTTTAACTAATTTATTGTAAACTCGAGGTAATAAAGATGACATTATGAAGGTTGATGAATAGGGTTGTGCCTATGATGTGAGACGAACTAATTTAATAATCCATTTAAACATCAATCTATCATATGTGCTCTTTATTTTTTAAAATTTACAATTGTTATAAAATGAGGGAATTTGAGAGTAGAAGAGAATAATAGAAGAGATTGAGAGAGAGGAAGAGATGAAAAGAATGAAGAGAATCTCATAAAATGAAAGTGGAGAAGAATGAAAAGTCTATATTCATTATGGTTATGTCTTCTATTTATAAGCATTGATTTACATTAAGGTAAATCACTATTAAAAATTGCATAAGAAAATAAGGGATACAAAATACAATTGGGAATAATGGAAGGCATGGATATCCACATAATAATATTTATAACACTCCCCCTTAGATGTCAATGACTAAACATATGCCTCATTAAAAGCCTTTATAAGAAACCCCAATGAGATAAAATCTAGATAAGGAAAAAAGAACACAATGTTTATGAATACACATCCTAATGCTGCCTCATTAAAAATCTTTCTAGAAAAACTCAGTGGGATAAAATTTGGATAAGGAAAAAAGAGTACAGCGTGTATCGACTCCCCTTTTTAACAACATTACTCAATATCCCTGAGTGTGCAAAGTAGCTTGGTGAAGAAAGCTGCTATATTTTCACTAGAACGAATTTACATAATGATAATTTTAACTCCTTTTCGAAAGGTCGTAAGTGAAGAACTTTAGTGAAATAAGTTTCACTCTATAACACTTGATATAAATGTATCTACACATATAAACAAATATGATGAACAATATATGGATAAATGATCCTATATTCATAGTACCTCAGAGATACCGAATAATATATTTCACTCTATTTTAATATATTATTGATATTGAAAAACTATATCCTGCTAGTAAATTAACGATAAATAATGTGTCATGACTTATGAAATTAACAACGATACATTAGCATCCCAAAAACACTTAATTATGGTACTTCGGACCAAGTAGTTATTCATCTCCCCTTTGTTAATTTCACAAGGTATAGAAGGACTTTCATCAATCTAGAGGCAATCATTTGCCTTCTTAGAGCTTTTCACGAGTTTTAAAAAAATGCACTTCAACTGCTTCAAGTCATATCAAAACTTGTTTAGCTTAATTTAATATTATTCTTGAGAACTTGCATTTGATGCTTCTGGCATCACGAGTCTTTCAGGGACCCTCATATAAATGATTCTGCAAAGTGTGTCATATTAAAGTATAACCATAGCATTTATAAGGCATAATTCAAGCTCTTTATTGACTGTATGATTAATCAAATAATGAAAAACATTCATATTCACTACTAATGAATGCATTCTTTCACAACATACATCAGACTTCACAACATATACCAAATCGTTGTGTAAAGCATTAGGTTATAAGATGTGTCATATACCTTATTATTTTTCCTTTTCCATTTTTCTTCTATACATAAAGACTTACATTCATATGGCTAATCCTTTCTTTATTGGCACTTAACAATGGTACCGGTTCATGATCCTTATCATTTATTACGTTGCATGCTATTTTATAATGTGTTGTCAATGTTGACTTCATTTCCTTCCCATCGAATTCCACAATTTATTGAGATCTCATTATTTTCAAATATGTCAGGTACCTGAGTCTCTTTTGGGACTATAATATTCCCTTCTAGAGAAAATAACTCTTCAAAAGTTAGCTCTTCTAAAACAATCAAATATTCTTGATCATCATCAACTAACCATCTAAATTCTTAGCTCCTTTTATTTTTGAGGATTTTGTTATCTTTTGAATCGATGGGCTTTTCACACTTCATTTATGTTTTAAATTCGTTCATAAGAGATTGTCCTTCAGGGACACATTCTTATAGGAGCGTTAACAGTTGGGATATGTGACTTTATCATTTTCTTTCGATCAATAAACGTTTCAGGCATTTTATAGCTAAATTCCATGAATGAATTATCTTTTAAATTTTCAGTGCACATCATTTTAGTACAAGGATCAACAATGAGCTAATGATAATTCATTTCAGCTAATCTCTTTACCCAACTGCTTATTTTCTCCCCTGATGCTTGTGAAAATAATTCATCAAATGGCAATCGGTAAATCGTGCCATAAAAGTCATAACCAGCATACAATGACATCATGTTTTAAGGACCCATTTTGGTGTGTTGTGATTTTATAGCACATATATCACACACCCAAAAATAGGAAATATATTTTTTTTATCAGAAAACTTTGCAAGGGGGAAAATTTTTGATAATTTGTTGGCCTCATGTGAATTAATAGTGCTGCCTGCAAAATGGCTAGTCCCAAAGCAGAATAAGAGATTATATCTCATGTAAAAATGTTGCAACCATTTAATCAATCATTCTGCTAGTCAATTTTACATATAAACATGAATTTGAAGATGTTCAAATCAATTCCAAGGGATGTGCAATCCTCATTAATGATAGTGTAGTAAATTCATTAACACTATAGTGTTTCTTGATCAGATAATTAGGATAATGTGCTCTTAACCATATTCATTGAGCAAATAATCTTGCAAACTTTAGGTTGCAAGGTGATAACAAATAACTGTGAGACCATTTAGTTAATGCATCAATTAAAACCATATGGTAACTAAATGGTACACCATGTGGGTTTATCGTCCCACAAATATATTTCGTGTATTCGTTTTAAGAATGTGAGAGGCTCACATTGTACTTAACTTTATGAGGACATAATAATATTCCCTTTGGAACATGCAGCATATGAGAAATAGTGGTATCTATATACACTTCATGGTATAAACACATTTATTCTCAATCATTTCTCGTATCATAATTGAACCAGGATGGTCTAATTGGTCTGCTAAACATTGAATTCATTGATAAACTTCTTGTTTATCTTACTAAACTGCTGGCTTGTATTGATTAGTGAACTTCTAGTTTACTATCTCATGACATACATCAAATTCATCAGTAAACTGTTGGTTACTATTGCATGTTAATAATCAAATTCATCAGTAAACTTCTGGTTTGCTGTCATATGCTTTCAACTATGCTTATATACAAAGTCAGAGGTAAAATGAAAGAACTTAAAATGTAAAAGAAAACAAATACATATAAATAAAACAACAATAACATAAAGAAAGTTAATTAATCATATATATAATTAATTATACACACACACACACATATATATATATAATTTATAGTATTGTACGTATAACAATAAATAAATATAGCTTCTGGCTATATTATAATGTAGGGGAAATATATCGCATCTGACTATACGATAACTTTTATTTATATTTCTTCAAATATCATGAAAATCTACAAGTTTCTTATAAATTGGGTAGAATAAAGTGCATTTTTAAAGCATAATTTTGTTCCTTTTGATAACATATAATATTAGCTCTTCCGGAGCCTTCAATGCAAACCTAATTTATTAAGTATCCCCATATTTTGCCCTTTTTGTGCTTCTTATAAGTTTTTCTCCACTTCAAGTGGGAATTAGAGCCAATACAATTTTGACCACACCAATACCAATGACTGTGGTCATATCTCCTTTCTCGACTATCATAATTATTATGTTTCATAATATTCACTTCTGAGAATAGATTCGAGTTTATTGGGCAAATCCATTATTAAACCAACATATCAAACTTTATAAATGTAAAGGCATCCATTCATAATGGGCTTTCAAGAGGATAACCAACTTCTGGTGGTCATGCATTTCTTTTAAATTGTTCTAAAGGACATATGGGTCTTCTATATATGTAGCATATACAAAGTTATAACTACTACATAAGATTGCATATTAAACACAAATATCAATTGTGTGCAGTTGAATTTTAGATATACATAATTCTTGATGAGAATTATTTAATTCTCTCATCACTATATCACCCATTGCCATTTCGGGCCATTGAGGGAGTTCCTGCTGCACGCCAAAACGTACCGTTTTCACCCTTCCAGCGAGTTGGGTTACCTAATCCGACTCGATTCGCCCTCCCCACTCATCCGCTGCACAATTCCATTTTCCCTTCTTTCCAAGCAACGGTGGATCACCTTTTTCCGATGACAGTGGGTCCTTTTCTGACTAGGGACATTTTCCCCATCCCCACAAAAATCAAGAAAAATAATGGATCTTTCATAATATATCAAGAATGGGGGGAAACACATTATAAATTCCTTTTAAAACCCCAATCAAACCTTTCTGGTGAAGACCCATAGATTCAGGTGGGAAGCTCCCTCATATGGAAAGTAAACATAGTGTTCATCAACAACTTTTCAAACATATATCCATATACTGATGAGCATGAAAAAATCGTCTGTATATATATATTTAAACGTCCAGATTTGCAAGAACAAGCAAAGGTTGCAATCTTTTTGTAAAATTTACTTTTATTTTACCTAAAGGAAAAATTTATCCTTTCTCTAAAATTAGAAATGAGCTTTAGAGAGGAAACACTATTCCCGATGAGCAAACTTGAATTAGAGAACAATCAAAATTAGAAATAAATTTTCAAATCTCCTTGATGTTCCCAAAAAGTATTACCTTTTCCCAACATGTTTAAATTTATTCCAAAAGAAATTTTAAAGGCAATCACAAAAAATGATTTTGATCTCAAATCTAAATATTTTGGGAACAAAGTTTAAAAGAACGAAAGATTTATATTATCCCAGATTGAAAGAGAGAGAAGGTGAGATTGATCAAAGTAACCTGGCTTTAATACCACATGCTGGAACAAACTTATAATTAATTAATAACATACCAGATTTATGAGCTCTCTACAATTGAGATATAAAGCAGTGGAAGAATCAATCCCTCTCATCATTCCTTTGTCTTTCTAGATTGAGATCAAAGACTAATGATGGAAAAAAATACCTAACGAATTTGTATCTAATCATGAGATAGAACAAATCTGTACCAACGAATCTGTATCTAATCATCAGATCCAAAAATTGAAAAACTCGATTCAAATCCAAAAACTTTTCCAGATCCAAAAATTGAAAAACTCCATCTAGATCCAAAAACTTTTCCAGATCCAAAAACTCGATTATGGGAGTGAAATCGTACTAATAACGTGTTATAAAATGAGAGAATTTGAGAGTATGAGAGAATAATAGAAGAGATTGAGAGAAAGGAAGAGATGAGAGGAATGAAGAGAATATCATAAAATGAAAAGGGAGAAGAATGAAAAGTCTATATTCATTATGGTTATGTCTTCTATTTATAGGCATTAATTTACATCAAGTTAAATCATTATTAAAAATTACATAAGATCATAAGGGATGCAAAATACAATTGAGAATAATTGGAGATATTGACATCTACATTATAATATTTATAATAACAATAAATTAATTAAGATGTAGCATCTATTTTTGTCATTATCCAATTAAGCTCAACATTATCCTACATTCTGGCTTGGTTAACATTGTTTATAGATTGAAGTTGCTACATGAGGTCCTAGCTGCATTGGTCACATCGTCTAAAATCCCTTGATTGTTGTCTTTCTTGAAATTCAATCTACTCCTTACATTTTTCTCATCCTAGTATGCAATCACATTAAAAACTTTAGAGGCCTTTTGTTTTCCTAAAGAAAAATGTTGCAAACAATAAATCTGCATATTAAGTAATCAACAACTTATTTGCAGCATCACGAGAGCATATTGTGGAGTAAATGACAACAACTTATAGTACATCAACAAGTAAGAGTATCTAATTAAATAAATAACAATCACACTTACTATTAGAAAGTATAAACAACCTTCTACATTTTTTCCTATCTTGTACTCTCCAATCGAGTTACAAAGTTCATTCAAAACGAAAGTGCGCCAATCATACTCTCCAAATGATTCAGTTGTTGTTATCATCATTTTCAAAACTTGGTTGCTTACACAAATCCTCAAACAAGAGGATTCTTAATGTACATATAATAAAAAGGAATTCAAAATTTAGATTCTCTATTGTTTCCATCAACCATAATGCTATCATCTTGTATGTGAGTTTTCTATACACACTTCTCAAATCCTTAAACATTGTATCTTTATTGTTTACATTTGTATCGATCCATCACCTTACATGGTAGACCCATCAATTTTTTAACATCTATCGACCGTATTTCAAGGGACTTCCTAAATAATATGATGAAAAATAGTATTTCAGATTGATTGCTTATTGAATTATACACCCTCATATATATATATATATATATATGTGAGTGTTAACGCAACAAAAGCCATGAAATCAAATATGAAATATTGCCTAGAAATAATCTAACTAATCTCCTATAATCTTTCCTTTTTAAAAATGAAACTAAAAATCCCATAAAATCGACTAACAAACTACCGACACTTCCTCTCAAGTTGGAGCATAGATGTTGATCATGTTCAACTTGCTAATGAAGTATTCAAATTTATCTCGGGCAAGGCCTTTATTGAGAACATCTGCTGTTTGCTCTCGAGATAATATATACTTAAGCTCGGTTATTCCCTAATCGACCTTCTCTCTTATGAAGTGTCTGTCTATTTCCACATGTTTCATCCTATCATGTTGGACTGGGTTATGAGAGATATTAATGGCTGCCATGTTGTTTGAATAGAGCTTGATGGGTAGATTTATAACCATATCCAATTCTTCAAGAATTCTTTTTACCCAAATCCCTTCGCAAATTCGAAGCGCTATTGCTTTGAATTCTGTTCAGCACTACTCCTTGCTACTACACTCTGCTTCTTGCTTCTCCATGTCACAAGGTAACTCCAGACGAATGTGAAGTACCTTGAAGTGGACTTTCTATCTTCTTGATCACCTGCCCAGTCAACGTCTATAAACATGTCTCTTCCTTTATGGTCGATCTTTTTAAAGAGTAAACCGAGCCTTGGTGAGCCCTTTAGATACCTTAGGATCCTGTAAACTTCATTTAGGTGCTTTTGCCTAGGATCATGAGAATGTTGACTTACCATGCTGACTGCAAATGCGATGTCTAATTGAGTGTGAGATAAGTAAATGAACTTCCCACCATTTTCTGATATCGTCCCATGTCCACATCCTTCCCAAGTTCTGTATCATTGTCAATTTGGTTAGTTCGTATGGGAGTGTCACTAGGCCTGCATCCTAACATTCCTATCTCCTTTAAAAGGTCTAGGATGCATCATAACAAAGATTCCCTTAATTGACCTTACAACTTCCATACCAAGAAAGTATTTCATTTTCCCCCAAATCTTTAACCTGAAATTCTCGGTTTAATGCTCCCTTAAGATGATCGATATCTACTGGATCATCACCTGTAAGGACAATGTCATCGACATATACTGCAAGAACTACTATCCTTGTATTTAAATGTCTGAAGAATATGGTGTGATCCCTTTGTCCCTGTATATAGCCTTGTGTCTTCAGGACTCGAGTAAACCTTTCAAACCATGCCCGAGGGGACTATTTCAGACCATATAGTGACTTCTTCAGTTTGCATACTTGACTTACCCCTTTCTCAAGGAAGCAATGGGACATTTTCATATACACTTCCTTTAATTCACCATTTAAGAAAGCATTTTTGACATCCATCTGATGCAACGGCCAATCTAGATTTGCAGCAAGTGATAACAAGACACGAATGATGCTCATTTTTGCAACAGGGGTGAAAGCCTCTGTATAATCTATATCATAGACCTAAGAGAAACCTTGTGCAACTAATCTTGCCTTGTATTTCTCAAGAGTTCCATCTGCTTTGTATTTATGTGTGAATACCCACTTACATCCTACATCCTTCTTGCCTTTAGGCAAATCCACCACATCCCAAGGTTCATTGTTCTCTAAGGCCCTCATTTCTTCTATCACAGTTTGTCTCCACTCTGTGCTAGCCAAGGCTTCATTAATATTATTTGGGATCTTGACCTTATCAAGATGAGAGATAAATGTGCTATATTTTGAGGAAAGAGCATGATACAAAACAAACTTTTCAATAGGATATCTTATACACGCCCTAGGTTGTTTCCAAATTGCGATAAGCAGGTTAAGATCAATATGACTTTTTGTATTTACCTTCTGTACCTTATCTGAACCTCCTCTAGTTTTGACTCTTGGAGTGTGTTGGTTGCTTGATGGACCTTGCTGGCTTTACGCTACCTTGAATAGACTTGTAATTGTTTAGTAGTGTCTATCCTTGAATCAGTATTCTCCTCATCTATGGGAGGTATTTCTATTCTTAGTTTGAATAGGGAGTGGGAATGGCTTAAGAGAACTTCAGGTTAAGGTGGTATTGGTAACTCAGGTTCGGGCTGAAATTCACTCCAATTCTCCCATTGAATTGAAGATGGAGAGTAAAAAGGAAGTTGTTCATGAAAGGTGACATCACATGTGATATGAAGGCGTTTGGAGGGATCATAGCATTTGTAACCCTTATGTGAGCCAAAGCAGCTGAGAAATATGCATCAGGCAGCTTTAGAGTCAAGCTTACCCGTGCGATGGAGATGGACATAGGTGGTACAACCAAAGACTGATAGTGGCAATGTATTTTCATAGGGGCGATTGTAATGCTTATGGATAACTTGCAAAGGGGTGCGATAGGATAAGGGTTTGCTAGGCATTTGATTAATGAAAAATGTGGCAGTAAGAATAGCATCATCCCAGTGGCATTGGGGAACATGACTACTGAAAAGGAGGGCCTGAGTAGTTTCAATGATATGCATGTTTTTCCATTTGGAAATACCATTTTGCTGGGGGCTATAAGGACAGGAGCTTTTATGAACAATACCATGATCCCTAAGGAAGGAAGAGAGTGATTGGTTAAAGAATTCGGTACCATTATCAGTGTGAAGGAGTTGAATATTGGTTTGGAATTGGGATTGAATCATGTGATATAAATCAATGAAAGTTTGGCAAACGTCCGTTTTATCCTTAAGTAAGAAAACCCAACTAACATGGGTATGATTATTAATGAAATTGATAAACCACTTAGAATGAGTGCGATTAGAAACTAAGAGGTCCCCATAAATCACTATGCATGTGGTGAATGGTTTTGACGCACAATACGGGGCAATCTTTAAGAAAGTGCGATAATGTTTAGCTCACTCACAGGAGTCACAATGAAATTCAGAAAAAATTTTATTCGAGCAAATGTAAGGAAACATATGAAAGTTTAGATGACCTAGTGTTTGTGCCACAACTCCACATTATTAGTCCTAGGGAGAGACTTTATTAGAAAACCAACACAAGAACTAGAACAATCATTCAAATAATAGAGTCCACCATGTATCCTGATCTCTCCAATCGTCATCCCTATAAGTAGGTCCTGAAACACACAAAGAGTAGCAAAAAAATCAGCGTGACAACGTTCTTCTCGTGCTAACTGACTCATAGAAATCAAATTACACTTCAAATTGGGAACGTGTAAGATAGTGTGAAGAGTAAGCGCAGCGGAAACTTTGATGCTCTCAAAACCAACAATAAGTGAATCAGAATCATCAGCAATTTTGATAGTAAGGCGTGTCTTGGCAGGGGTATAATGACAAAATAAGGACATATCATCAGTTATATGATCTGAGGCTCCTGAGTCAATTATCCAACAAGGCCCATAACTCATACCTTTAATCGTGGCCAAGGCTTTGGAAAAATTACCTCTGCGAACGATGGTAGCAATAGGAGGTTCTCTTAGTTGCTAAGAGCTTTCTAAGGTAGCGAGTCACTCAAGAATTAGATTTAGCTGAACAGTTTGATTGCCTAGAATTGAGGGATCAGATGCTATACTGGATGTAACTTCAGCTACGTAACCTTGACCCTTGTCTAGCCATGGTTTACAATCAGGGGGCGTACTGTGGAGATCCCAACACTTGTCCTTAGTGTGACCCTGTTTGTGGTAATGATCACACATCAACCGAACTTTGGTGGAGCGCTGATCAAGACCATGGAGAGCAAGGGTAGATCCGTCAACAGTAAAAATTCATTGAGCCAGGGCCCAACACTTGTCCTTAGTGTGACCCTGTTTGTGGTAATGATCACACATCAACCGAACTTTGGTGGAGCGCTGATCAAGACCATGGAGAGCAAGGGTAGATCCGTCAACAGTAAAAATTCATTGAGCCAGGGCCCAACACTTGTCCTTAGTGTGACCCTGTTTGTGGTAATGATCACACATCAACCGAACTTTGGTGGAGCGCTGATCAAGACCATGGAGAGCAAGGGTAGATCCGTCAACAGTAAAAATTCATTGAGCCAGGGCCCAACACTTGTCCTTAGTGTGACCCTGTTTGTGGTAATGATCACACATCAACCGAACTTTGGTGGAGCGCTGATCAAGACCATGGAGAGCAAGGGTAGATCCGTCAACAGTAAAAATTCATTGAGCCAGGGCCCAACACTTGTCCTTAGTGTGACCCTGTTTGTGGTAATGATCACACATCAACCGAACTTTGGTGGAGCGCTGATCAAGACCATGGAGAGCAAGGGTA
>JANTPZ010138409.1:0-14385 GCA_025593235.1 Vachellia pachyceras
CAATCTTCTCCGTCGAGCTGTCGAGGTCGCAGGTCGCTCCATTCTCTGTTCTCTCATCTTCAAGTCTCCGTCGAGCTGTAAGTATATCTTCAAACTTCCTTTTTTGTGCGTGTTCCTCAGTTGATATTCTGGTTCCTCAATTGCTTTTTTGTGCGTGTTCCTCAGCCCCGTCCTTCCCCAGTTCACCTGTTGCTCAGTGCCTCTTTGGAATGACAGAATGAGTGGTAAACGCTGTCTTGCTTCAAGTTTCAAACGATGTCTTGTTAAAAGAAATAAAAAAACATGGCCGCCGTGGCGGGCTGCACAGGCCCGACCATATAGCCCGCCACCCATATAAGGTTTGGGTTACCCGGTGTTACTCCTATTAGCGGGTGGAAAATTGGAAATAGGACAGACGTGATGTGGCCTTAATTGTATTTGACCTGTATGGCATTTACATGTACAGGCGTAGGCTCCTTAAGAGGCATATTTAGTATGCAGGTCAGACCTGTACGGGCACAGGCATTTACAGGCACATGTATAGGCTCCTTAGGAAGCAGGTCCAGGTTCATTGAGAGGCTAAACCTAGGCCTTTTTTTTAAAATAATTTTACTGGAAAAATAAGTTGGAGACTCCAATGTTGAACCCAAGACCTGGTACATTTAGAAGCCTTAAAACTACATCAAAACATTTCTTTGTTATTTGTTATTTTATCTATAATTATTGTCCATTAGCTATTTGTTATTATTTCCAGGCTCATTGAGAGGCCGAAGACCAAACCACTAACCTGACTTCCTAAGGAGCCTGTGTCTGAAGGCTGTACAGGCCAAATACAGCCACAAGCCTCAGTAGCTGCTTGACCTGTTTCTACTTTAGATAGTATCAGTAAACGGGTTAACCTATAGGTTGCGGGCTTGCCTACCTCAACCCATGGCTTATATGGGTCGGGCCTGTGCAGCCCTCTCTAAGGGTAAAAAAGGAGAAAAATAAATGTTTAAAAAGGCAAAGTAGCAAGAAGCAAACCCTTTCTAGCTTACTCCAAAGTCCACGTGCTCAATAGGAACAAGGAGGAAATTCCCGTAACTCCTTAGAGAGCTTTTGGACTACCTTCCAGTATAGTGCATTGTTGGATTCTCACCCATCCTCCATTGTGCCTGTTTGGGAACGTGGTAGAGAAGTATTTTTACGCAAGCCGAGGGAAATATGTGAAGGAGATTATCTCATTTTGTGGAAAAACACTGTTGAAGGTGCGTTTGGTTTTTTCAAACACTCCAACAAATAAGCCCATTATCTCATCGTTATCTCCCTTTCTATTTTATCTATTGCTTCTGTCAACCAAAATTTCTTGTTATTTGTTGTGAGTGGGTTCTTCGGTTAGAGCTTCTTAGGTCTGTGTAAAATTGTAGTTTCTTCATTCTTTGCTTTTCTAATTTTTAATTGGACAGGTCTATACAAAGCCTACAATAGGTGTTTTGGGGCTCTTGAATAGGGCAGGAAGCTGGAGCTAGGTGGCTGGGTGAAAGTTGGAGTTGATTGGGTGTCTTTTGCTTTAGGTACCTTCATATTTATCCTTTGGCTACTATTTTCATTATTATTAGTTAGTGATTACATTTTCTTCCCTTGTTTATGCCATTGATGGTTAAGGAATTGCAGTGAGAAGTTGATTAGGATAGGCATATCATTTTGCAAGTTTCTTGGCCTGTCTCAGCTTCTGTTATTCTGGTCCTATTTATTCTCCATCTCATCTCCCATTGCTACAAACATCTTCTGGTCTTGCTGCTCATGTCCTCGCTTCCTGTGGTCCTCTTCACTCTTTAGCTCTTCTTGCAGCTCTAATTGCAGGGATTCTTGTTTTAGTTGTTGGATATGATTCTATAATAAACTCGGGAAACTTTTTTCTGTAGCTTGCAAGCTAATAGGTAACCTACACACTTCTCTCGAAAATTGGTTTTTAAATTTTTTTTGTTAAATTTGGTAGGTGCTTGGTGAAATTTCTAATAAGAACGAAGTGAGATCTTAAGCTAAAAATGGGAAAGAAAGGGGCAAAAAGATTACCAAATTCAACAACTGGGCCTCACAATCCAATATCATTAAGGGAAGAGGCAACCGGGAAGTTGCATAAGAAGACAGGCACCAATGTCAAATCAATGTTGAAGCTTGAACACTTGAAAAACCTGGCAGTATGGGCTAGTAGTGAGGTTTCAATACCATCTTTGGGTGCTTTCTACGGGCAATCTTTTGCTGGTGCTGAGGAGGCCATGGGCATACCACCCGATCCTTCTTTAATAACATGTGAAAGGTATGCTCTTCCATTTGTTTTTCCCACATGCTTTTTGCTTGCACAATTGTTTCTCTCTAGTCATTTTTATCATCGTGTTTCTATGCTTTTATTTACTTCACAAAACATCAATGGAAATTGTAGCACGAGTACATGACGACATATGATCCATATATCATATGTTGTAAGTATAAAGTTTCAAGTTAATTGTGCCGTTTTGTAAAGCCGTGTGTTGTCGTAGTACTAGGATTCCCCTGTTCCCATCCCTGTGCACATCGGGATAAATCGATAAATATAGACATTGTATAGGCAAAAAGCTGTTATTTCAGCTTCAGCCACGATTTGTTCTCAATGGCATCATGTAATCCTTATAACTAGTCCCGCATACTAGGATAATGCTTCTGCTGTTTTTTTTTGTTATTCTGTTTTTATCAACATCAATGCCTAGCATCCATGTGATGTACGTTTGAATCTTTTGTTTTTTTTTTTGTTAATGATATAATTGAATACCTAAGAAACCAAGGAACACGAAATAATTTTGAAGTCTTTACACTTTTTGGATGATTTGTTGATTAGTTGGAATATCTAAATGGACTTGCGGCATGAGCCATCTGAAGATCACTCATTAATTGTAATGGTGATTTTGAGTTTTATAGTAGCCGCTTTAAAGTATGTATAGCAACCATGATAATTATTTGAATGCTTTACAGATGTGAAATTGTTCTACATCCAGGCTTTAACTGTACTGTACGAATTGAGAAGAGAAGAGCAAAGGGCAAGCATAGGCGTAAGAAGTTTGCCAATGTCACTCAAAATAATGTTGTGTACAAGTGCCATTACTGTTCACATCAGAATCTGAAGAAAGGGACCTTTAAGGGACATATGAAGGGGATATGCCCGTTGAAAGAGAAATCATATAGGAAATCTAAACATCCACAATTACCATCACATGAATCTGGCAAATCAGAAAAGGGAATTATGAGCAAAGATGAAGCCAATGAAACAATTATGTTTGCTCCACAAGCTGCAGCCACAGATGTTCCCACAATACATTGTCATGCAACACCGCCGATTACAAGTCTTAATGCAGCTTTGGAAGGAAGTAAACGAAAGAGAAATAGGTTGGGGTCTAATGAAGAATCAGAACATGCAAGCATGTCTGCAAAAAAAGATGCAGAAAAAGCAACTAGCACATCGAGCAAAAGAAGAAGAAAATCTTGGACTAGTTTGAACGATATTGCTCAGAGCAGCGAGCAAAATAGCCACATTGCTAATTTATCTATCCCATTCATCTTTTAAATGGGAAGAAAATGTTCCTTATAAAAGTGGTGGCCGTATAAATTTTTTTAGTTTTATTTTTCTTCCTTGATATTTCTATAAATTTTGCAGGATGGTCTCATTTCTTGTGATATTCCTCGTCATGAAAAGAGTTTTTGATGGCCAGATGATGTGTTGATGTATATTTTTTTTCCGGACATACAGTGAAGAATGTGTTTGACACCCACACGATGTGTTTGTACAAACTTCACCATTATGCATAAATGTGGATGGGATCTATCAATAGCATTACAATGAGAAATCCATAGAAATTATTTGAAAAAGAATGAATGGCCAAAGAATCTTAGTAATTGTCTAGGAAATTAATTGCTGAAGGAAAAAGAGAAATGATGTGATTTTCAAAGAAATATATTAGTAAATGAAAAATTTTGGAGTGATTCTCGTAAGAATAAAATTAGGTGAACGTGTGCGTGAGAGTGCACTAAAAAGAAGTGGTCCTACAAATTTGTAGCTTGGATCATATCTAAGCTTTGATTTTCACTAACCAACCAATCCCATATCAACGTATTGTCTTTTATAGAAAAACAAAAAGAATAAAGAAAAATTATAATTTTTCTTTATAACTAAAATTAAATTCGATTTTTGTCATTAGTTTTAGGAAAATATAACTAAAATCAATAGCAAAAATCACATTTAATTACATTAATGGAAAAATGAAACAGAAACCAATCCCAATGATCCAAAAGACTTGATTTTTGGGTTTCCTTTTTGCTTTTATTTGGTTGCGTTGGATGCATCTTATGCCACCTGGGCATCTTGTGAAAAGAAAATAATTATAATATGACCAAACATGAATGGACAATGAGAATGAACTAAAATTATGTCCTTACCTTAAAGTTTTGTGAATAATTGATATTTTATCTTTTCTTACTTTGCTACTAAAGGATTGAGTAAAATTTTCCTTGTGACAATTTAGCAACCTAGAAAAAACATTAATATTGTTAAACTTAAGATGAAAATGACTCAATAAATATTTTATATTTACCTTGTGTGTATATTTAGATTAACTTTTCTTTCTTAGGTTGATTATCAACCTAACTCATATTTTGCTTTTTTTTTTTCTTCTTTCCCTCTTTATTTTTTAAAATAGTGGTTACAGCAACTTAGTACATATTTTTGATAATGTTTCATCTTCAAAAGTTTCACGAACGGTAAGAATATCACTAACTTTCTTGTTGAGTTCAATGATTGCTTGTTGCACAATATCAAAAGTCTCTTAACATTTTGAAGCCTCAGACACCAATCTTACAAACATAGGACATAATTGCTTATAACACATTGAACTTTCCAACTTTGGATCAACTTTAATCTCATTACAGAGGATATCTTGTACAACTTCACATTTTGCTTCCCTTGTCCACCTTTTCATGATATGTTTTGGAAGTTCATCTACTTCTAAGTGTGTGTGTGTATCCTCAATCCATGACAACATATTATTCCATATTGCTGAAACTTCATGCAACTACAACTAGTGGAACCATTAGTAGTATCTTAAGTAACTCTCCACTCTTCTGGTATAGTAATAATTCTAATTACATATTTCTTTACATCACCTGTCCCATCTCTTTCTTATATACGGCATGCACAACTATAATCCCATTCAAACTGGAAGACATCTAATAGAGGGGGAGTGTAGATTCGGGAAACTTTGTGAAGCATTAGTGCACTTCGTACAATCAGTCTAGGCAACTTCTCATATGTGGCAAAGTCATATTTCAACTCAGCATATCCAGTGGCGGAGCCAGGATTTTATAGTAATGGGGGTAACTTTTTTATTTTTAAACAAATGACAATAAATTTACTAGTATAAATAATTTAAGTGGATTCAAATATCAAATATCAGTGGGTGTTAAATAAAGATATAATAGTTATTTACGTCTAACCTAAAAATTTGAGTGGGGGCATTTTTTTTTTTGAAAAGTTTTTTCTCTTTTCCGTCGAGAAGCCATGGATTCCGGTGAGTAAGCTTTCAGATTGATGAAAAACAGACATATACTTGCAGATCCATACACACAAATCGATCTGAATTTATGACACATGCATGCACCGAAGCCAACATTAAGCACAGATCCATACACCGGAAAACTAATCCATGGAGACACGCATATATACTTGCCCGAGAGGAACAAAAAAGCACGAAGACAATTTCCCAAAGCCGGATACATAAAAATTGCATACCATGAAGGAAACAATGTTCATCAACAATTTTCCACACATATATTCATGCATACAGGGGTCACAACTTTCACAAAAATTTTGGTTTATTTCAAAGAACATAATATACAAGCTCTGATACCACTTGTTGGAAATTTTATAAAGCATACAAGTTCAATGGAATAATATAGTTCCAATGCTCTAAATTATTCCATTCCCTCCCCTTATTTTGGAGGGGATGGGATTAAAAATCTGCCCCTTTATTCCATTCCCTCCCCTTATTTTGATACCTTTGAAATTGGATTTTTTTGGAGAAAAGCTAAAAATTGTAACTAATTTATCCGTCAATTTTGTTATATTCTGGTTCATGCCCTGTGACATACCTTAACTTAACCCTTAGCTTCATTATATATTGATTTGGAATCAATGGGAAGCCTCAAAGTGATTAAAAAGTCCAAATGGTTTAATTTGAAAACTTTCAAGTTTTTGAAAGTTACTATTCACTGCATTTTGGACCAACTTTGAAAATTCATAACTAATTCTAGAAAAATCAAAATTGAGTGCTTCCAATTTCTATTTGAAGCTTGTAAGTTTCTTTACAAGGGAAAAATACTCATTGAGTTATTAACTTGCCCAATTGATACAGTTTAATTCGTGAAAAAGTACGGTTCATTTGGTCATTTTTCTATTTTCCCAGGTTTTTCAGTGATTTTCTTCGAACTTTGAAACTTAATAACTTTCTGTACAAAACTCAAAATTCAGTGTTATTTGGCTTGTTTTAAATCTTGCAATGTGAAATATTTTTCATAAAAATTTCAACTCATTTGGAGTCTATTTGCTTTGTTTCCCAACAGGCCAAAGTTAGGGGTTTGGTTAACTTAACTTCAACATTTAACCAAACTTTTCAATTCCAAACTTTACCATTTGAAACCCTAACTTCTAATCATTTCTTAACCATGTTTAATCATGCAATTAGGGTTGCTTAACTAAACATACTAACCACACATACATGGATTTACATCATATATTCCATGCCATACATAAATTCCCAAAGTACCATTACATTACAACATAGTTTCACAAACAAAATCATATCAAATTCCATGCTTCAAGCTTCATAAACTTTCTCCTTACCCTTTGATGAACTTGTACCTAGAAATGGTTAGTGGGGGAGGGTGAGATTTTTGGAAATCTCAATAGCAAAGCTTACTAACATAAATGAAAATTTACATGACATGCTTTAAGTTTATGAATTAATGTGTAACAATGCAAAATGTGTACCAAGCACATATCAATGCATATGGCCATAGCATAATGTCACTCATAAACACATTCCCACAATGTCATAAAGTCATGCACATCATTAGAATAATTTCACAACATGTTAAGTAAAGTTAGAAATCTTTGCTACCTTTGTTTCTTAACTTTGCTCTTTACTTTGTAACTTTCTTGACCACTTGAATTGTACCAATTCTTTACCTACACAATAGACAATATAATGGCTATCAAACACATGTCATTTCCAATGCAAGAAGCAATGTAAAAACCCCTTAACCATTCTCTTGAATTTCTTAAACCTTAGAACATCAATTTATCTCTAACTTTTTCTAATGCTTCCATAAACTTGGGACCACTTATACCCTACACAAAAGCTCATTTTGGATCCATTGGAAGCATCAAAATCATCAAAACAATTCATCTTCATGCAATTCTAGCTCAGACCGAAACAGCACACACATATTCCAATATGTGAATTTTTCAACTTCCAACCATTTTACCACTTGATTCTTGTTTCTAAACTCTCATTCATGCATGGGAAAACATGATTTTAGCTCTTCTATATCAAATGGAAAATTGGACAGCACCTCCCCTATTTTCTCATGATTTCCAAAAATTACAAAAGTCACAAAACAACTTCAACAACAACCACAATATCATCAATATGCTCCTTTCAACAAGAGGAAGCATTTGCAATCAATAAATGGCTTTAAATCCCTCTCTTTCTCACTTTTCTCTCAAGAACCCTAGGTTTTGAAACTTGAAAAGGAGAGGCCAAATCAGATTTTTGATCCATGGAAAAGGAAGAGGAAGTTGCAAGGACCATTTCTATATATATATATATATATATATCTCAAAGTATCATCTTCACTTACCTTGAATTTACTTTGAGTTTTTCTCTCCTCTTTCTCTTTGCAAATGGCGTGAATTCTCTCTTCCTTGGGGCTGCTGGTTCTGTCGTGAAATGGCTGAAGGAAGAAGGGAATTTGCTGATTTAATAATGCCCATTTATTGAATTAATGGAATGGAGGGTTTAGATTTAGTCTTGCAATCTTAAAGAAGATCTAAAGGTTGGAATGGTGCCACATATGGGACACTTGGCAAGCTCATAACAGCCCTCATAAAGTGACTTTTGCAGCTGTAAAAATCTGTTTACCATCTGGTTACTCTAACCAAAATGGATCCCATTCGGTTACTTTTACTGATTACACTTTTTACCGGTAAACTTAACTTTATTCCGGTAAATATTTTTCTACTTTTCTGGAGATATTTTCTTTCTCATTTAATCTCCATAATTTGATCTTGAATATAACAAAATTATTATCCCCAAAAATACCCTTTACTTTTCTCAAATTTTACAGGATTAATTTATCCTGTCCAAAATCCCTGAAAACGTACAATCGGAGAGAAAAATTCTTTTAGGGCCTTGAAAAATACTATATATTTCACTGATTCTCTAGCCCTTGTCCTTTTTCCAAAATGCCCTCTAGATTGTCCAAAATTAATTTTTGAAATAATTATATTTCGGGGATTTTCGGGTCTTTTTCGTTTCTTTTTCCCAATTTTCGGGAAAATCGCCTTAATCGTACACTGGATAATAATTTTATTAAATACTATAAAATTCACTGGATTTTCCATATTTTTCTCTAAATTTTTGGAGGGCTCATGATACCTTAGGCCCCGTTCGGGGTGGTTTTGAGTTTTAAGTTTCAAAATTTTTAAAAACTAAAACCAGTTTTTGTTTTTAATTTTTGGTTTTAGGTTTTTTTGGTTTTCAATTTGAAAAAGATGTTGTGAATTAGAAATAGGTAAGGTAGGTCAAGTCAAATGTTCTATCATTAAATGATAAAAATAATAAAAAATTAAATAATAGAAAATAAAATAATTATAAAAATAAAAATATAAAAACTAACATTAAGCTATGAGTTTGCCTACTCAAACCATAATAAAAATTAGAAAAAGAAAACAACGTCGCGCACTGGGACACATCGACGGACTGAACACACGTAACATACTGGGATAGGAGCAACGTTGACGTAACAGTCAATGGGTGTGTTTGGGAATCTATTGGGAGAAAGGAGTTTATGGATTCCGAGAAGAATTTACGGAATCCAAGAAGAATTTAGGGATTTCCTTATGATTTTTACGGATTTCGAGATGGTTTTATCTTAACTTGAGTGTACAATGTGTGTGTTTGGGAAAATGTTCCTCTCGATCCCAAACATGCACAATGTGTGTGTTTGGGAAACCGTTGGGATAAAGAAGTTTACGGATTCTGAAAATAATTTACGGAATCCAAAAAGAATTTACGGATTTTGAGATAGTTTTTATGGATGTTGAGATCATTTTGTCTTATCTTGCGAGGTAGGGTAAGCAGTAGAGGCGTAACAAGCAAGTATGTTTGTTGATTAGAAAACCAAAATCTCAAAACCTTTTTTTTGTGGTTTTCAAATCTGGATAAAATCTGTTTTGAAATAATGTTAAAAACCAACTCAACCCCATTTTAGCTGAACACGTTTTGTTTTCAAAATTGCATTTGAAAGCCAAAAACCAAAAACTCAGCACCACCCCGAACGGGCCCTTAAATAATTATTTTTCTCCTTTTTGCCCTTCAAAATTATATAAATAAAAATCTATTCCGAATTTGGAAAATCCGTGTTTCGTGGTTGTGATCCATGAGTCGGGCTCTATCTATTGGGCATCTAAAAATTTTGGTCAACAGTTGATTTTTGACTTTGACTTTGTCAAATGACCAAAATGCCCTTCCACTTTCTCATAATTACCATTTTGCCCTTACTTTCTTTACTTTTTGCAAAATTACCATTTTGCCCTTACTTTTAATACTGAAAGACCTTTATGTGGTCTTTTATTAAATGATCTATGGGTCCTTTTCCATAAATTTCTCATCCTCACATTACTCTAGGGCAATTATATTCAACTTTGGAATTCTTTCGGAACTCCATAAACCAATCCAGTTCTAACTTTACAATCTCTGGCTATAACTTTCCTTTCTTTATAAGCTATTTACCTCTGATTTCTCTTTTCATTTTCTAATTATCGAATTAGCATTTATTTTAGCTAGCATAGAAATTATGGATATTACAGGGCTGTTTGCATGCGACCTTGTAGGCCCATATGAAGTTGGCAGTGGGCTAAACTCAACATTAGCCCATAGGTCGCAAGCGGTCTCTAGTAAGACATTATGACTACCCAAATCATATGGGGATCATTAATACGATGCAAACTTTCATGCAATCACATCACATCCCTTTTATCACACGATATCTCGATCAAGGATGAGGCATGGATGATGTCATCCTCCTATTCCTGACCATTACTTTCTCGATCCCTGAGTAGTCTGATCAAGGAAACGAAAAGTCCTTTTTGTTATAGTATGGTCATACATTTCTCAGACTCACTCACTGAGAGGCACAGTAATATCTCCCAACTAATGTGAGGGACAAATCCCATCTTGATCACTCACATTCATCCGCATGAAAGACCCCTAAGCCCGACGATTATAGCCTTTATCATCATCCGGTCAAAGGTGACTTTTGACTAAGTTAAAACTTAGCGACTCTCATGTAGGAATCCATGATAATCTTAGGTAAAAGGGCATTGTGACGTGATTACATATGAGATAAGCTAATAACTTGTACTCTTATAGCAGTTCGGTTCAGCACCTTGTACTCTTATAAGTGCATATAACTTTGACTCTTATCTCCATACCTCATCAAACTCATACTAGTCTTACTTTATCTATGCTCCCGCATAGACAACCAACCAGGGACATTTAAGATAATATTCATAATTCGCCTATGGATGAAATTATCATAATACACTACTACAGAGGATAGTTTTTACTACTGAAATTGGCGTCCTTTTTTTAAAAAGGGAGTAAAAAATGAAGGCGGTGGCATTTTTGTAATTATAAGAATTGTTACTATCTGAGGATAGGCGCTAAAAGGTCACCCATTTCACCTCTTCAGATTTACTCTTTTTCACATGCACTTTCACTTTCACCTTCTCTCCCCCGCGCGATCTGCTCCCACTCAGTCTTCGGCTCCCACTCCTATAACCTAGCCGCACGTCACTCATCGCTCTTCACTCATCGCTGCTCATCGCCCGTCGCCCGTTGCTGCACATCGTGCGTCATCGCTCGTCACTGCTCGCCATCGATTGCTCGTCGCTGCTTGTCATCGGTTACTCGTCGTTGCCTCATCGTTATCTCCGTCGAGTGTTGCGGCACTCTCATCTCCTGCCGTTGTTGAGGTATATATATAGATTTATGTGTTTTTTTTTTGCATTCATTGCTTTTTACCTATATGTTAAGTTTTAGGGGAGATTTAAATTTAGAAATAAGGAGATGCGCTGTCGGCGTGTTCCATACCAGCAGAAGGTAGGGAGTGAATGAGTTGGCTGACGCCCATTGCCGTTGGGTTAGGTTCCTTTTCATTTTTGAAATTTTGAAATCCATTGTTCCTTTAACCAAAACGCAAATTCTTATGGCCTGCTTGGTCTAACAGTTCAGGATGTAATGAAATATAATGAGTGATATATGTGTAATGAAATGAGGATTACAAATTGGGAAAAAAGAAATGAGGATTGCAAATCATTTGTGTGATATGTTATCAGAAAAGTAAAATTTATATTTTATTTACAAAAATGTGAAATAAGTTTTTAATTCTCTTAAAGCTAAAATCTACCAATTTTTTGCTTCTGTTTGGTTTGCTTAATAAATGGCATATTTTTTGCTTATTATACAAAATTTTCACATTAGTGATAATTTTAATATTAGTAAATAATGAGTATTAAACTGTAGAC
Organism: Vachellia pachyceras; assembly: GCA_025593235.1. Taxonomy (NCBI): domain Eukaryota; kingdom Viridiplantae; phylum Streptophyta; class Magnoliopsida; order Fabales; family Fabaceae; genus Vachellia; species Vachellia pachyceras. The sequence goes on from JANTPZ010138409.1 coordinate 11,852, forward strand.
ACATTCCATAATATTATAATGAGTTGTTTAATTAACTCTTAACGCAAGAAATACCATTCTCTGTTCTTTTTGAATGCATAGGCAATTAGAGAAGATTCAATTTGCTTTCCCAATGCTCATTCCTTCATGGGAAATGGGGAATTCTTTTTAGATAATAAATGGGACTAGTTTTGACTATGTCAATTTATCTTGTTTTTGTTGCTAAAAAAAATTCTATGCATCTATGAGATTGTTGTTAGTTATAAAAATAATTTGAGGGAGGACGAACACTTATTTGTTGTTGCGAGTGACTGAATTAATTGGTACAACTTTGAGTGTCTCTTTCTGCTATGAGTAGTTCTTTCAACAATTGGTCCTTTCAATATCATCTAACGCAGTAGGATTGTAAGTAATGAAAACCTAGCACGGACTACGGCCTACTATTGATAAATGGATCGTACTTGGATGAATGCGTTAAGAACTAGTGATGAATATGAGAATGGTGTGGAAGAGTTTATTGAATTTGCTAAAAGAAATACGACTACAAAAAATGGGATGTATTTTTGCCCCTGTGTCAAGTGTATGAATGGGATTAGGCAAAATATTGATGACATAAGGGATCACCTAATTTGTGAGGGAATAAGTCTCCAGTACACAAAGTGGATATGGCATGGGGAAAAACTAAATGCATATGCAGCTCACGAAAGAGATTCTGTGGATGCACTAGATGAAGATAGAATGGAAAGAATGATTCACGAGTTGAGGTAGAATCTTTTACCCAAGCACCTGTATATGAAAGCATGCGGAGCGATGCAGAGACACCATTATACCCTGGGAGTAAGCATACACGCTTGACGGGTACATTGCATTTGATGAACTTGAAAGCATCTTGTGGGTGGACCGACAGTAGTTTCACATTGTTGCTGCAGTTGTTGGGTGATATGCTTCCAGAGAACAATGTACTTCTAAATCGTATGTATGAAGCCAATAAAATCTTATCTACGATGGGCATGGAGTACAAGAAGATACATGCATGTCATAATGATTGTATGCTATATAGAAATGGCTATGAAAATCTTAGTGAGTGTCCGAAATGTAAAATGCACGATACAAAGTGAGGAAATGTGGTGATTATGGTGATAAACTAGCTAAAAGACAACCTTTAAAGGTACTGTGGTATCTTCCAATAGTACCACGGTTTAAGCGTTTGTTTGCTAATGCAACAAAAGCACAGAAGTTGAGATGGCATTGTGATGAGAGAATATATGATGGAAGGTGTGACTCTCCACAGTGGAAGAAAATTGACGAAATGTTTCCGCAATTTGGTAGTGAGCCAAGAAACCTTCGGCTTGGGCTTTGTACATATGGGACAATCCATTTGGGACACTCAGTAGTACAAATAGTGCGTCGCCGGTACTCATGGTGATATACAACCTGCCTCCCTGGTTGTGCATGAAACATAATTATATGGTGCTTACTATGATGATTTCTAGACCGAAACAGTTGGGGAATGATATCGATGTTTACTTAGCACCTTTGATTGAAGACTTAAAGAAGATATGGGAGGAAGGCTTTGATGTGTTTAATGCATACAGGCAGGAGTCATTTAAGTTACATGCAATGATCTTCATAACGATAAATGACTTTCCTGCGTACGGTAACTGTAACACCTCTTATTTATCCCTCTCAACTTCCATTATAATGATTTGGAACCAAATTATGGCCTCAAACATCTTACATTGTCAAAAGGGCCTAAATTGAAAACTTTCATTTTTAAGAAAGTTACTATTCACAGTTTTTAGGGCCAACTTTGAAAATTCATAACTAATTCCAGAAAAATCGAAATCAAGTGGTTCCAACTTATATTTGAAGCTTACAAATTCCTTTATGAGGGAAAAATACTCATTTGAACAGTACATTTTCCAATTGATACATATTAATTCGGAAAATCACTGTTCATATGGTAATTTTTCATTTTTCCCAGGATTTTCTGTGATTTTTCACCAACTTTGGACAGTCATAAATTTCTGTAAAAAAACTCCAAATACAGTGATATTTAGCTTTTTTTTAAAGCTTACAATGTGAACTATTTGTCCATAAAATTTCATCTCATTTAGAGTTCATTTGCTATGTTTCTCGATAGGGAAAAGTAGGGGAAATGACCAACTTTACTTCCAGCACTTGATCAAATTTCAGCCCTACTTAAATTCATAAATCATCATTTTGATTTCTAAACCTTTCTTAATCATATTAGCCTATGTAATTAGGCATTCTTAAAGCATATACTAGTTATCATAAGTCCATGATACATACAAAATTCTTATTACATATTACATTAAAACTTTAAACATCACAACATAAAGTCCATAACATATTTCACATTAATACACATCAAACTTTGCTTCAAGTATCAAGCATCTTCTCCTTACCCTTTGATGTTCTTCCACCTAAAAAGGGTTAGTGGGGGAGGGTGAGATTTTTGGAAATCCCAGTAGCAAAACTTTCTAACACACATTATAAAATTGCATGACAACTTTCAATATAAGTGTGAATTC
>JANTPZ010138410.1:0-28543 GCA_025593235.1 Vachellia pachyceras
CAACCTTATAGTCATTTGTCCCAGGAACAATACCAAAGCCATGTATGACCAAGTTATCTATGAGACGTATATGACGGTGGGGTAAGGGAAGGACCTTGACCTCCCTCGTTGCTGGATTCCAAAGGCAAAGCTCATCTGTGCGGTCAAGGTAAGTATGATGAAGACAGAAAATGCCATTGAAAGGACCATAAGGTGTGAGTTCACCAATGATTTTATCCGAAAGCCGCGGAAGCTCTAGATCAATTACAGGCTGAGAGATGTCATCAGAAATCAATGTTGCAGAAAACTCAGCATCAGAACGCAATGCCGCAGAAAACCCTGTTAGTTGTTGGCAGTGAAAGACCAGCATACCTGGTTGGCTTTTTGAGAGCTGAAAGTGTTTCTTGATGAAACCTTGGCTGTTGATCATAGCATAGGTGGATTTGTTCAAGATTTTGCAGCGCATCAGAGATTTCAAAGGGAGTTTCAAGAGGATTTCCACCATGATATCTTGGGGTAGCTGCTTCCACTCCATTCTGTTTTTCTGGCTCTTCTGGCTTGGTGATGATGCAGAGTAGGGAGTGTATATAACATAAAGGCAGATTACAAAACCGTCATACTCTGCCTCAGCCAGGAGTCAAAACGGTCTTTTCTTCCTTTTTTTCATAAAAGGGAAAAATTAAAATCCCAATGGCCCAATAAGAAAATACTACATTAAATAAGAAGCTAAAGTTTTCTTCTTCTTTTTTAATAAGATAAAGTAAAAACTGGCAAAATAAAAAAAAACCTTCCATGTTAACAGAAGTTAAAGAAATAATTTCTTTCTGGATATGAAATTTTTTCTTTTCGTGGTTACTTTCCTGTTACTAAAATTACTTCACAAAGAAAAATCAATGACTACTTTCCCTTTTATTTTATTTTTTTTCCTTTTCTTTTCATCCCAATCCAATTTTTAGGGTGGAATGTGATTGTATCAAAAGAACCGCGTTGTTTACTTCATGAAAATACTTTTCACCAAAACGAAAAAACTTAATACAATTATAGTTTTACTTACCATCTAACGAGCATAAATACAGTCTGAACTCTGAAAAGTGTATTGTACAGAACACAATACAAAAACAGCGACAAGAAAATGTGTCACGTTTGACTGAAATTTAAAATTTTCAGTTTCGTCTGTCATGAATGTCAAACGAGTATATAATACAGTACTCCCTCTAGTCCACATAGGGCACTTTCAGCTAATTCACAAGAGTCAATCAATGATGCTTAACTTATTAAAACTATCTTAAATTAATAAAATTTTCCAACTTTATCCAGATTAACGAGTTCTTGAAGGAGACAACACGAAGAGTCATATGTAAGTGTTAACTCTAGGGGCAAAATTGCCAAATAGGAATTAATGACTCTCTAAGTGACTTATGCAGAGGACAAAAAAAACCCTTCTATAAGGTGCCCTATAATGGGGACTGGAGGGAGTATATGGCTTTGTTTTTGAAGTACTGGCGCTTCCAGGCATAACATGAAGCAAAGGCCTTGATTTAATTCTTATTCTTGATTAATTAAAAGATGCTCACGAAACAGAGTTTGTTGCTAAGGCCTTTTCCTACACTGAAACACTTATTCTCTCTCTTTGTTCAATGACACACTCCCACTGTTGCTGGCTAAACAACTATTCCAATTTACTCTCCTACCCAAACATTCTTTTCCTGCTCTTTTTTCTCCTTGTGGCAAATAATTTTTCTATACTTGCACAAAAAGAGAACCAGGACATCACAAAAACTCGCATCTAGACAATATTGAAAGCTAAACAACATAAATCACGTAATGTAACACAGTAGAATACTATGCTTGGATTCTAGTTACCTCAAATGCAAGTACAAACTTCATTGAATCACCAAATTCACCTTTTTTACCAAAAAAAGGAACTAATCATTTTGTACATTTTTAATGCATTCTTTGACATTGTAATATATACTCATTGAAAGGAACTTTAATTAGCTCATATTTAATTAATTTCCATTTGTTACTACTATTCACTTGTTTTTCTATGTTATACTACACAAAACAAAACATCTGGAGCCTAAAGAAATCCCACCAAAAAAAAGACCAATCTTTGAAAGCCAGAATACATGGCAACCTGTTCAGGGTGATTTAAGCAATTGGTCTTGGGCCTCTTCAGAAACTAACCAGGCATTCTTAAATCATTCCTTCCCACTCTTTAGTGCCCACTCTAGATGGTTCTCCTGGGCCTTTTAAACAACAAGTAGGTCTTATCCAAGTCACTCCAGCCCACTCTTCTGGTGGCTAGCCCCTTCCACAAAATCTCAATGAAACCACCAATTGATAGCCAACCTCTAAAAACTAGTATAATAGGTTAAGAGAGCTCAAGGCCTAAGCACATCTTGAGTTTTGACGCTTGCCCAATGAAGGGCCCATTACTTGATGCTTTTGACATCTGCTTCCTTCAAATTGTCTGACTTATATTTGTGTTAGCTGCTTTGACTAAGTGAAAAAAGGGAAGCAATGATGTATTAAGAAATTGTTTTTAAGTGATAATTGCAATCAAATCATTTTAAAGGTATACAAATAGGAGGGATTGAAGATTGAGAATTGTAGTTATGGCTATAAAGGAATTCATTAATGCAATTCATGCTCACTTTTAATGAATTCTAGACCAAAAACATCACATTCGCCACAATTTTTCTAATTTCAAATAAATCTGAGTTATGCATTTAATTCAAATCTATCATGCTATTCTGCCTGAATAAAAGATTCAACAATATCTATATGCACAACTGCAGGTGTTAGAAAGAACATTACTTAACTTCAATGTGTGAAGCTAAATGAATACGAGAAGAAAATACCTCATAGCATGGAGATAACATAACCTTGATATCAAGCCACCAAAAACCTTTGAAGCAAGAGAACTAAAAAAATGTCTCATGATTGTGAATTGATCTTCTGTCTCCTCCCTCTAGAACTTTATGTTTAGTGAGGCCATGAGCACATATGAGTGGGCGAAGAGAGGAACAATGAGCCCATTATAAAGAATAAAGAGATCTAAGACAAAGGAAGCATAGTGGTCTCTGCAGCAATTTAAGACTTCCATGGTATAGAACAAGGAAGGGTGAGAAGATCTGAAAAATGCCAAAAACTTGAGCAATTGAAGGCGGGGTTACTCTAACTCCCTTCAATAAGCAATTTGTGAAGTTAGATCATATATTGCTCAATTCCAGATTAAAATTAGCCACTAGTAATAAATATGTGAATAGAACAAAATGAAGCATGTATAAAAGGGATTAGAAGAATTCAATCTGTACAAAACAACCTTGACATTGAGTTTCAAAGTGCAATGAAAAAGGAATAGGAAACTCTACTAGGGTATGTAACAAGAAAATGAAGCAAATCTTCTAGATATAAACGTGCTAACAATTAAAAATCAAGCATTACAAGTTAATTGTTCGAAAGTGAAAAATGTAAGCTTATTCTCCTAAATACTCCCTCTAGTCATAGTTATAGGATGTGTCTTCTAGAAGACTTTCTTGGTCCATAAGATAAGCTAATGGTTCCCCCGTTTTTACCCCACAAACTCTTTAATGAGTGGTCCCCTAAAATGTTAAATGGAAAGGAGTGGAGGTTTTATTATGTTTATAGTCCTTTAATCAATAATGATAAAAACCGATCATTGGGTGTTTCTTTGACAAATTTAACAAGGTAATAAACTTTCTTCAAGATGCACGATGTAATTGAAAACTTACATTTAAGACCGGGGGCAGTAAGAGCATCATTTCACCTCCTCATTCAGGCAGGTGTGCAAGTCCTTCACCAAAAATGGTCCTCAGTTGCTATACCTGAATTGCAAGTAAAACATCACATCCAAGAGATAGATGTCTTTTGGCAGTTTCCCCCACTCCTGGTCACTCCATGGAGGAATGCCATCATTTGCTGACTCTGGCTTAGATTTAATCTCAAGAGTCAGATAAGTGGAAGTTTCTTACTTGAATAGTTGAAATATACTGCATAATTCATATACCTGCACCTTCACCCTAAAAATTAAAAAAGAATTTACATTTACATGAAGCAAAACCTTCAATGTGCTATATCAAATGCCAGAAAATAGCACATAAATTAAAATAGGAACCGGTTGATCCATAAAACTTGTTCCTCTCCTCTATTATTTTCCTATTATAAATAAAACATCAAATTCAAATCTTTAGAGGCAGTCTGTTAAATGGTAGACGTATTTGGCATTTAGAAGTGTAGAAGTAGTACTACTCCAAATCACGTACTATGACATCTGGATATTTCCCTATTTATATGCATAGTAGTGTACATGGATTCCTAACAAACTAATTGTTGAGATACGATTAAGATATATATTAGGAAAGATATCCTTTACAATCAGGAATTAGAATTAGAATTATAATTTTGTGTATTTAATTATAATAATAAGCCATTAATAAGAAGGCTCCTCCTTGATGTATATATATATCCCTCTCGGGTAATTTAATAGATGAGAATTTCACAATGCATCAGTTTACACGGTATCAGAGCCTAACCTAGGGTCGTCACTGCTCACCATCCGTACAGAGCACTGTTCACCGTCCGTACAAGTCCGTACGCGTCACAATTCACTCCGGCGGTGGCACGCTTCCGTTTCAGAGCGCCACTATTCATAGTCCGTACGACCACCATTCATCGTCCGTACAAGTCCGTACCCGTTCGCTTCTGTTCGGCCGATTCGTGTGCTTCTTCTGTTTAGTGTGTTCTGGGTTTGTTTTTGGCTGTCGGTTGCTTCTAGTTTGTTGGTTTGTGATGTTTAGTCGCCACCCATTTACTATTTAGTAGTTTACGGCTGTTTCGTTGTTGTTGGTTTTTATTGTGACCACGGTTGTTCTAAACTATTGACTGGTTCCTATGGGATTTCATTTCTTCTCCTTATGGCTGGTTCTCAAGCTAGTGGTGTTACTGCCTCCGCTCCTAGTGCTCTTGCTACAGGTAGAGTTGATTCTTGCCTTGCTGCTACTTCTTTAAAATGGATCATCGATTCCGATGCCACTGATCACATGACAGGTAATCGCATCTCTTCTTATCATTTACGCCGTATGCCAACCCTTCTTTCATCACTATTGCTGATGGTTCGTATTCTCCTGTTCTTGGATCTAGAACTGTTCAAACCACTCCGTCTATCAACTTAACCTCCGTCTTGAATGTCCCTAACCTTGCCTTTAATCTTCTTTCCCCCAGTCAACTTACTCGGCAATTAAACTGTTTTATCACACTCTTTCCTAACCACTGTTTGATACAAGATCTCAAGACTAAACAAATTATTGGTAAAGGTTATGAGTCTGGAGGGCATTACTTCCTTGATGATGGGGTGTCTCATTTGGTTGCTTGTTCTAGTGGTGCATCTCCCTTTGATGTTCACTGTCGTTTAGGTCATTTATCTTTGGCGTCCTTGAAGAGGATTTATCCTCAATTCAGTCATGTATCATCTTTAGATTGTGATTCGTATCAGTTTGCCAAACATCATCGTGTCCGTTTGGTGTCTAGAGGCAATAAACAGGCTAAATCACCCTTTGAATTAGTTCATTCTGATGTTTGGGGTCCTTGTCCTATAGAGTCTAAACCGAGTTTTAAGTATTTTGTTACTTTTGTAGATGATTTCTCTCGAACAACTTGGTTGTTCTTAATGAAATCTCGTTCTGAGTTATTTTCTCATTTTTGCAATTTCTATGTTGAAATTAAAACCCAGTTTGCTGCATCCATTCAAACATTGCGTAGTGATAATGCTAAGGAATACTTCTCAATGCAATTTCAAAATTATATGCTTCAGCACGGCATTATTCATCAATCGTCTTGTGCCAATACACCTGCTCAAAATGGTGTTGCTGAAAGAAAGAACCGACACTTATTAGAAGTTGCTCGGGCTCTCATGTTTCAAATGAATGTCCCTAAGTCGTTTTGGGTTGATGTTGTGTCTACTGCTTTTTTTTATCAATCGGATGCCTTCCTCTATTCTTAATGGTGTTGCTCCTTACAACACATTATTTCCTATTGATCCAAAAATCTTAGGGTGTTTTGTTTTATTCGTGATGTTCGCCCTTCTGTCTCCAAACTTGATCCGAAGTCCCTTAAATGTGTCTTCCTTGGTTATTCTAGGGTTCAAAAGGGGTACCGTTGTTTCTCTCCTACTCTTCGTAGGTATCTTGTGTCTAGAGATGTCACTTTTCATGAGTCTACTGCGTTCTTTCCATCCTATTCTTCCTCTGTCACTACTCCGGTCGATGATCTTGATGATCTCTTAATATATTCTGTCTTACCACCACCAGCTCCAGCACCTGTTCAGGCATCCATCAAACCATCGGTCGTTCATGTCTATCAAAGACGGTCCACGGTCAGTAATGCCCCCTTTCAGCCTCATAGCCCCCCGGTACCTACGTTGTCTGATCCAGGATCTAACCCTATCAATCCTACTTGTGACCCTCCTCCAGATACTCGTGACCCTGTTCTAGATCCGGTTGTTGTACCTGAGCTAAATTCCCCAGCTCCAGTTTCCAACCCCTCTATTGTTTTAGATTCAGCCGATTTGCCCATTGCTCTTCGCAAAGATATACGTACTTGCACCTATCCAATTTCTTCCTATGTCTCCTATACCAATCTGTCTCCTACCTCCTGTTCCTTTATTGCTTCTTTAGATTCCATCTCTATTCCTAAAACTCTTCACCAAGCCTTAAACCATTCGGGTTGGCGTGCTGCAATGGAGGCTGAGATGATGGCTCTTGATCAGGCTGGTACTTGGACTCTGGTTGATTTACCGACAGGAAAGAAGGCCATTGGATGTAAGTGGGTGTTTACAGTTAAAACAAAAGCTGACGGTACTGTGGAACGCCTTAAGGCTCGTCTTGTTGCTAAGGGGTATGCTCAAACTTACGGCATTGACTACTCTGAGACATTTTCCCCTGTGGCGAAACTCTCTTCTGTTAGTCTTTTCATCTCTATGGCTACTACTTATGATTGGAAACTTCATCAGCTTGATGTTAAAAATACTTTCTTGAATGGTGATCTACACGAAGAGGTTTATATGAAGCAACCACCAGGTTTTGTTGCTCAGGGGGGTATGGGAAGGTGTGTCAGCTTCAGAGATCTTTATATGGTCTAAAGCAAAGTCCGCGAGCTTGGTTTGACAGGTTTAGCTCAGTAGTTCAAAAGTTTGGCCTGCATCAAAGCAGGTGTGACCATTCTGTGTTTTACCAAAGGACGGTTGATGGTGTTATTTTATTGGTTGTTTATGTTGATGATATAGTAATCACAGGTGACAATACCTCTGGAATTTCATTGCTCAAGAACTTCCTCAACACTCATTTTCAAACAAAAGATTTAGGCCCTTTGAAGTACTTTCTGGGAATAGACGTTATGAGAAGTAAGAAAGGGATTCTCTTGACACAGAGGAAATATGTTCTTGATTTGTTGGAAGAGATAGGAACACTAGGATCAGCACCAAGCAGTGTCCCTATGATTCCAAACCCATTTCTTGATCTTGATGCCACATTACCTTCTGAAACGCTACCGGAAGATATGAGGAACAAACTTGATCCTGAGAAGATCAAGCCTTTTGAGAATCCTGAAAGGTACCGGAGGCTGGTTGGCAAGTTGAATTATCTTACAGTAACTCGTCCTGATATCACTTTTGTGGTTAGTGTCCTTAGCCAATTCATGATAGCACCAACAGTAGCTCAGTGGGAAGCCCTAGAGCATGTTTTGCATTATCTAAAAAGGAGCGCCTGGTCGTGGTATACTTTATACTAATCATGGTCATACTAAAATTGAGTGTTTTTGTGATGCTTTTTACGGCGGATCAAAAGCTACCAGACGATCTACTACAAGATATTGTGTCTTTGTGCGTGGGAATTTGGTTTCTTGGAAGAGCAAGAAACAAGATGTGGTGTCACGATCAAGCGCAGAAACCAAGTACCGAGCTATGGCACAATCAACTCAAGAGATTGTATGGATTTATCAACTGATGAAGGATGTTGTTTTTTAGTGCGTCATTACCAGCAAAGTTATGGTGTGATAACAAAGCTGCCTTGCACATAGCCTCCATTTCTGTGTTTCATGAACGAATGAAACATATCGAGATTGATTGTCACTTTGTTAGAGACAAGATCAAGGAGAACTTCATTTCTACAGGACATGTGCGGTCTGGTGATCAATTAGGCGACCTTTTGACTAAGGCCCTCACTGGGATACGGGTTGACTATCTTTGTAACAAGTTGGACTTGATTAATATTTATGCTCTAACTTGAGGGGAAGTGTTGAGATACGATTGAGATATATATTAGGAAAGATATCCTTTACAATCAGGAATTAGAATTAGAATTATGATTTTATGTATTTAATTATAATAATGAGCCATTAATAAGAAGGCTCCTCCTTGATGTATATATATCCCTCTCGGATAATTCAATAGATGAGAATTTCACAGTGCATCAGTTTACACTAATTATATTCCCAAATATTATTTCCCTCATCATCTTGCAGCATAGTCTGGTAATCATAATCAGTTAATATCACAACCAAGTAACCTTCTTATGCTAGTTATATGCTTTAACTCATTGTGAAGTCTGCTAGTTAATACGCTTTGATACTTCCCAAAAAACTTATATGGTAATAAGGTATGAAGCATGGACGCTTCTGAACTTATGTCAAGTGTACATAACTGTGCGCGTACCTATTGGGGGGGGGGGTTAAGATAAGTATCAATATCATACAGTTCTTTCATGCTTTCCCAAAACAAAAAATAAAAATGATTTCAATGCATAGTAGGTAAATTTCATGTGTTCCCACAGACTTTTAAACCTGAATACTGAAGATCCTAAATTAAATATTATCATATCAATCATCATAAGACATAGCTGCTATAGACTTCAGTATCACATCACCATGTCCATACCTTTAAATTACAGAAAACTTGTTACATTCATACCTGCACCTGAGCAGCGTAGATGGTGAGTTGTCTACAGTTCAAACATATCACTTTAATAATTAACTGAGCTATAAAATTGAACGTTGGACAAAATTGAAGTCCAGGAACTTGCTTGGAACTTTATAGACCCTAAATTCCAAAAATTTTGTATATCACATTTCTATAGAACTAGTTATCCCCTTATATTTTAAAGGAATCAAGTTTTCTTCTGTTTCCCCCTTCCTGAAAGTAGAGATCATCTAAAAAAGAAGAGTAAACAAAGTGCAGGATGAGCAAGAAACCTTCCAAAACACAAAAGGGTGGGATTGAGTTGTCATTATGGCCAAATCTTGCAGTCTATGCACCTAAGATGAAACAAAGGGATTCCACTCCATATGCTCAATCTCACTTATTATTTCGCAATCCCTCCTAATTAATGAATATGAAAAACCAAAATATACATCGTAAGGAAAAAAAAAATTCTGAGGCCATCTAAAATTTATAAATAAATGAAGTCGCCATGCTAATGTGTCTTCAATGTATTCCCATACACGTCAGTTTCAGATAAGAAAATCCGATACGGGAAAAGCGTTATGATCCAATCACAATTTACAGTACCTCCTTTCTCGTTCCCTTTATATGATAATATGATAAACAATCAAGTGGTTCAGACGTCCTCCGAAAACCAAAAAAAAAAAAAATTCCTGTCCAATTATCAATGTTATGCTCAGCCAAACACTTCATGGTCCAACAATAAACTTTTAATCTAAGTCGCCTCAACAAATTATCATTCATTAATCTCAATCTCACTGAGGTTTTGCCGACTCTTAGCACCCATTCTGCGCTCTCAAAAAGCACAGGTGAGAATGAATCAAATCACATAGTGACAAAGTGATGATGAATGAGTAAGGTAGTGAAGAGAATTTACCTGAAACTTGATCCAGCTCAAATATCACGATGGCACCAAAGACTTCGCCTTTTACTGATTTCCACCATGAAATCTCCGGGCAGTGCCATTCTGCAACTTGCACGAAGAAGAAGGAGGGAGATGAAGAAAAGCCGTAAGGATTAGGCGACTTCTTCTCCTGCAAGGATTTCCCGTTCTTCTTCTTTGAAGCCATGACCATCGGCGATTTCTCCTTCGAGACTATACACTACAGTTTTTTGGGGTCTGCAATAATCCATCCATTGTCCCCCCCCTCCCCAAAAAACAAAAACAAAAAAAAGCAAATCCTGGAGAATATGTTGGCCGGTCAACTATAAACAGGGCTGCAGAAATTTTGACTTTATAAAAAAGACCTTTTTTTTCACATTGAAATCGGTCGAGAGCAAAATATTCGAGAAATATTATACTATTGTCTAATTTTATTTATTAACGTTAAAAATGGTAAAAAAATCCTCAAATTTATAATATACAGACATACGTAAGCAAATGTGAATGTGAATGTCAGCAAAATTAATAATTTATCTAATCCAAAGTGTTCGCAGGAAATAAATATATGTGTTTAAATTTGTCCTTAGTCGATAGAAACAAGTACACCAATTTTATTATGCTACACATCACTGCCAGTTAAACACTTTGATTCAGAACTCATTCAACTCCCAACTTTCTCTTCTCTTTCTCCCAAACCCCATATGGGTCAATGGAGGAAAAATAGGCGGAAAACACACTTTTTATTTTTGTTAAGCACGAATATGCTTCCACTTGATCCAATTTTACTTGACATAACGTGTTTGTTTAAGAAAACTTATTTACTCAACAAAGTACTTTCAACAATGTTTTTTTATAAAACGAGATAATTTCCTCCACATGTTTACCTCGACTTGCATAAAAGTACTTATCTAATACGTTCCCAAATGGACACAATATTAAGTACTAAATATGAGTATCTATCTTTACAAGGATTCGAACATTAATTTATCACGTTGCAAGAGACCTACCTCTTCTTCTAAATCAAAAGTTAAAACACATTTTTTTTCTTTACATGTAACCATGGTTTTTAGCTCAAATGGCCCAAGCATGACATTTTCGGTCATTGGGGTCATCATTCATTGCTACTTCAGAGACCATGATACCAAATTGCCCTTTACCAAAAATATAAGATATCATTTGTATCTTATGGAATTATACATTACCTATGTACTTTTTAATAACCTAAACATGAGAAGATATCAATATTACTTTTTTTTTTGGCACAAAATCTCTTTTATTCATGATCTATTCTCCAATAGTTAATTCAAAGGAATCTTCAAAGCATCATGGCTAAGTTCCAACTTCCACCCCTAAAACAAGCTAATATATACATATCTTAAGCAAATCAACATTGACATCCTACCATTTTCTCTAGTCCTTTTTTATCTTGCTTTTTTAATTAAAAAATTGGAGGAAAATCCCTATTTGAATATTTTATTAGCCAAAAAAGACTATTTGAATCCCACATATTTTTTATGTAAAAAAAAGCATATCATCTGACTTTTCTAACAAGTAAAATCTTCGAACAAAAACTTTCCACCAGTTCTCCTTTTTTATCTATTTGAGAATTTTTGATATCAATAGAATATTACTCGATTGGATCCCAAATGCAAAAGGAAATTACTAGGGGTTTGTTTTATTTTTAAATGTAAAACCCATCTATCCTGTCTCCTAAATTTATAATTTTTTTCATCCCACTATTCTTATTGATTGCACATTAAATTAAGAAGTAATTCCAACATAAATGATTTAAAGAGGATATTTTAAAAATAAGACTAAGTAGTAGAGTAGTTAGTAAAGTATTGAGGCAAGGGGATTGGTTCAATCTGAGTAAGTAGGATCTTACCAATCCCACCCATTCATTGTATTTGAAGGCATTTTGGGTTTGGCAGCCAATGATATACTTAAAAAGATACTTTAAAGTTTTATAAGTTAAAAGCATTACTTTAATTAAGAGTTTTCTTTTACAAATGAGATAGTATTGCTTAAGCATCATAAACATTATTAAAATAATTATTCTTAAAGGTGTTGTTCTTTTCATACAACCCCTTTTGTTCAAGGATTCTTGCTTTGATTATTTGATTAATTCATTATTTTGACTGAAAGCATATGTACTTCACGTAATTTGGAAGTGAGTTTTCTGTGTTGCACGAGATTGGGATAAGTTCTACACTTTGTAAATTAATAATTATAGATAATATTACTTTATGTTCTTGATATAATAGGTATTTAACTTTTTTAAAGAACAATGAGAAAGTAAACACACTGCTTTAAAGTATTTATAATTATTATTTTCCTTTAAATTAACTAATTCAATTTACTTAAAACTGATATATAATTTAATTATATATATGAATAAATACTTTTAACTAATATATTTAGTTTCCTAAATTTTCACAAAAAAATCAATTTGTTAAATTAAGGACCATAGTTACTATATTTTTATATTATTTGTTTTCCTTAAAATAGGTAAAATTCTAAATACATACCCTGAAAAAATCCCAAATCGATTTCTTTTCCTACATTTTATTACCTATTTACCATGCTTGATGAACAAATGATAATGCATTTTAGCATGGATAACTAATTTGGTATTTTCGGATTCCAAAGGGATATGTAATTAGAATTTCTCCTTAAAAATATATTGGCTTATAAAAGGTGAGTAATTAAAGTTAAGTACCTACATCCAAGTACACGCAGTGAGCATAAAATTTTTGACATACATGTCACTATTTTTTATTTTAAAATGATTTAAGAATTTAAAAAGAGTTGAATGAAAAATAAGTAGGGTTTTAGATTTTTAAAATGCTAATTCGATATTTGGGTTAATGCCTTCCTAAATTAAACAGCCATACCTTCTTTATTCCCTTTCCATTATGAATTAATTACTTGATTAATTAATGATGATGCTGCATAAATATTCCAGTAAAAGCAATTAACGCATTGAGTGGTAAGGATTTAACAATCAATCTTCTTCTACTCAGGAGCATACAACTTGATTAAATACAACTTGCAAGAAAATGATTATGAATATAATAATTTTTTATGTTTACAAATTATACATATTCTTATCATTTAGGCTAAAGTATACTTTTAGTTCTTTATGTTGACAGGTTTCACTTTAGTTCTTTAAGTTTAAAAAGTGCACTTTTTGAGTCTCTCAAACTTAACACTGTTAGTCTCTCTTAACGGAAATTGCTAACTCATCAAATTTAATTGACGATAGTACAATAAAACGTTAATAAAACATACTCACATTTTAATTTTAATTTAATAATATAATAAATTTGATGTTTTAAATTGTGTAAAATAAAACAGATGGCTAAAGTATACTTTTAGTCATTTATGTTTATATCAAGTTTCACTTTAGTCATTTAAGTTAAAAAAAGTGTACTTTCCGTCCCTCAAACTTAACACCGTTAGTTTCTCTTAACGAAAATTGATGAATCATCAAATTTAACGATGTTATTTAAAATATTTTTTATTTTACACAATTTAAAATATCCAATTTATTATATTATTACATTAAAATTAAAAAGTGAGTATGTTTTGTCAACGTTTTTATTGCACAGTCATCAGTTAAATTTGATGAGTCAGTAATTTTCGTTAGGAGAAACTAACGGCGTTAAGTTTGAGGGACTGAAAGTGCATCTTTTAAACTTAAAGGACTAAAACGAAACTTGACACAAACATAAAGGACTAAAAGTATACTTAACCAAAAAAGATTTAAAACAACGGCTTAAGTTTGACGAGTCATCAATTTCCGTTAAAAGAAACTAGCAGTATTAAGCTTGGGGATTGAAAGTGTACTTTTTAAACTTAAATGACTAAAGAAAAACTTGACGTAAACATAAAGGACTTAAAGTATAATTTAGCCTATCATTTATAATTAACATATTATGAGTATAGTGACCAACGCATATCATTGAGAAAATTGTAAAGTCTTAATGAAAAGGAAAAAAAATTGCAAGAGCCTAATTAAAAAAGAAATAAAATTACTAGGATTGATGAATTAATTTTTCAAAAAACAAAAATCGTTTTGTAAAAAGTGCAATATATGAGTCAACTTATTAACCCACCCAAGCCTTAGTGATAGTGATGTCATTAGATGCTTTTCATATTCTCGAATTGATAATTTTATTTTGAATTCTACATCACATTCAAGAATATAAGCTTTTTTCTGTGTTTGTCTTCATATAGGGCTACATAATACAATTAACAGATTACCTTGGAGCATCCAACCAGTAAAAAATAACAAAAAGATTAGGTTAATTGGAGAATGATATATAATTCTTCATTAATTGTCCCTTTTGGGACATCCCATAACAGTTAATCAATATTTGAATTTTTCAATTCTCATATTTGGTGCAATCCTAAGATCATCAAAGAGTATATACCAACCCATATAAATACCTTGACCAAAATAAATAAATAAGGGCAAATATAAAATCATTGATCCTCAAATTTATCCTAATTTTGATTTTGGTTCTTAAGTTTCAATTTATTTAAAACATTAACTCAATAAAAATATGAATTATTTTACCATTCAAGGGATCAAAACAAAAATTTTAAATTTGAGGGATCAAAACCAAAATAAGAATAAATTTAAAGGATCAAATATTATATTAACCTAACAAATAAGTTTCCTATCTCATTCAAAATATTGTGAATTTGTGAGTTTGAACTAGTTGATAATGAATTGTGATTGTGACATTATTCTAGTTTCATTAATTTACTTTGAATGATTCAAAATTTTATAGTTATATATATATATATATATAAACTCAAGTGTATCATCATCCTATGGAAGGTTTGATGAAACATATATTCCTCAACCTCTTTCTCCTATAACTCTTGTATACACACACACACACACACTTACACCACCAAAGAAACCACTCAAAACAAAGAAGCCCTCCCTCCCTCCCTCCCTCTCTATATATATCTTTGAAGGCTAATATGCAGAAACTAAGAAGAGGAGAGGTTGCAGCAGTAAGTGAAGTTGTGGAAATTAAATGGAGGCGACAGAAGAGAGTAAGCACTTGGCTCTTTCCTGCATGGCCCTTTTTCATGCTAAAAGCTGCGTGCTTGCTCTCTTCTGTCACCACCCTCCCTCTTCTCTCTCTCTCTCTCTCTCTACACACACAGACACACACATGGTCGCATAATTAATTTTCCTTCAAGGCTTCAACTATGTATGTGTCTTTATATATTTGTTTCTATGTATACTGATCCATCAATTTGTGTTTCATCAGCCAAGTTATTACATGTATTCTGAAGCCTTTTGTTCAACAACAGATGCCAACATGAAGACACCATGCTGATAGATTCAAACTGCGCGCGCAAACACTTGAAACAGTGATAGCCGATCTTTTAATGGACCAAAACTCAAACACACACACACACACACACAAAAAATTGCCTTTTTCTGTTTCATATATGTTTTAAGCTTATGTTCTCCTATATCATGTAGTAGTGCCTGTTCTTATTGGTGCCTGTGACAGTTCAATGCTTCTGCGACGGGAACGATATACAGTGAACCTGGTGATTCCAAAAGAATTAAAACAAACTCAAAGTTATGTACTGTTTCAATGCATAATTAAGTTGCAGGACACTGAAACATGCATGTAAAAGTCAAGAGTGAGCCATGTCCACACCACAAGTAAATTAAACCTGCCATATTATATATATGATATATCAGACTATCAGTGATTTCAAATCATTTGTGTACGTAGCAGTAGGTGGATGTACGTACGGGTAATATTTATAGCATATATTCATGTAAGGAAAATTTTATGTATGACTATAACCCCACAACTAACATTAGGAGACCTCATGTAGTAGTACCAGTTTTCCCTTGAATTCCAGGATTTTATTTTTAAGTCTACTTTTACTGGCACTGACCTAAAAAGTACTTACAATATTGATTAAATTAAAGGAAAATTAATGATAGTTTGAGGTCAAAATATAAATTTATAACTAAAAGATGCTTAATTTTTTTGTCTGGTAAAAACAATAAACGTTTACAAGGTATTAAAAAAATGATGGTGTAGGCAGATAAGAAGGTCACCAGGTTATATAGCGGACCGTTTGTGCAGCAGCCAGTGATCCCTCCACTGCTGAGAGCCAGAGGTTTTCGTTACTCTGAGAAACCGGCCTCACGCTTTACCCTCTCGTTTAGGGCCCAACAGGCCCAAAGCTTCAACTTCCCATGGGCCAACTCTCCACTTGGAGTGGGCAAGCCAGCATGATGCTGCAGTCAGCCCAACCTGGTGAAGCCCAAGCTAGCTGTGGGACTTTCGAACGATTCCAACTGCTAGTCTGTTTGGCGGTTCATGAGTTTATAAAACTATCTCGAAATTTATAAAATTATTTTAAAATTTATAAAATCACTTTAAAAATTGTAAGTCCTTTTTCTTTTCAACAAATTTCCCAATCAGACGCCAAAACGTGTGGGCTGCTTCCTGAATTTATGCCTACAATATATAAATATAAAAATTCAAAAATTTAATAAAACCTAAAACTAAAAGAAAATTAGGGATGTTTGGAAAATGAAAGAAAACTTGGAAAAAGAAAAAGAAAAGTCAACTGGAGGTCAACATTTTAGATATAGTTTACGAACTGGAAAAAAAAAAACTAGTTTTCCGATCTTCGATCCTCAGGTTTAACTGCAAAATTTGGAGTCTTTGGCGAAGAAACGAGTTCCGACGAGTTGACCATTCTCCAATTCCTGGCCTTGCCGGCGGAGTGATGAGATCAATTGCCGTTGCTGTTAACGGCGGCTCCAGTGCTGGGAGGGGTAGCCGGCGAGCCGTCCAGTGGGCGGTGGAGAATCTTATGCCTCAAGCCGATAGGTTCATCTTAGTTCACGTTATGCCCAGAATTGCTTCAATTCCAACCCCATGTATGTTCCTGATTTACACCTATTCCTTTTTTTGGTGGATTCAACAATAACTCGATCTTCGTAGTTTTGCCGCAGTATGCAAGGATGCTCCTGTATAATATGTGGATAACTAAACAATTCCTGTTTGTTTTTTTGGTACAGCGAATTCAAACTACATATCTCTAAGGATTTATTATTTCTCTTGCCTTTTTTATAGATATCTCTTCATTTCTTCAAACATAAGGAAACCACTCTTCAATGTTGAAAATGAGCTAAATTTAAGTCTTGATGATTAATAAAAAGATTTTTTCAATTATTTTCCTTTTTTCTAATTTTGATATGTTGTTAACTAGAAGTTAAAACATTGCTCAAGTAGTTAGAACATTCCATTTCTTATGATTCTAAGGCTGATGAGTTAAGCATTATCAAACTAGCTGAGTATTTTCTTAACAACAAAGCTTCTGAATTAAAATTGTCCTTTACACAAACATAGAATCAATTCCCTTGTGACTAGGTCTAGATTTTGATTCTCGAGTCGTGTCATTCTCTTGATACTATCATCTGATATCTGGCGCGTTTATCCTATTACTCGTTATATGAGCAACCAACTAAAACATTTTTGCTTCAGTGAATATGTTTTAGATGTCGTTAGAGACTGATTTTGAAAACTAACGAACTGATGTTGTTGAATTTTCTGATGTTAGCTGGAGAGTATATCCCTGTTATGGATCTAGATGCCAATGTGGCAGCAGCTTACATTCAGGATGTAAAAGAGAGGTTTGAGCAAATCTTTGTTCCATTCAAGAAACTCTGTAAAGCAAGCACAGTGAGTGCATATTCTCGTTTTTATCTATCTCCAAGACTGAACTGTGGCAAAGAATTCATATCCTGGAAATGTTGTAGGTTGATACCTTGTTGCTGGAAGATGACAATCCTGCAACTGCACTTCTGAGATATATATCAGAATCAGAGATTCAAATATTAGTGTTGGGAACTGACTCTCCGAATTTTATAACAAGGTGCGCATTTTGACAATTTCATAACACTAAAATATACAGATTCGGATTTTTTGAATTTTTATAACCCTTTCTGTGGTAGTGATTTATTTTGGCTATCTTAAATAAAACTTATGTACCATTATCTTGTAAATAGTGATTTAAATACTTGCACTTGTTATTAACTTGTTTGATTTTGTATATAATATTTCAACCTCCCCTAGATATTTATGTATTATAAATAATTATGCGACTTGACATAAGTTTGTATCTGATTTTTTATGCTTCTATGCTAGACTTGTTCTAAAACAAAACTATTTCATGGAAGTAAAATGAAATATCTATCACCGTTTCACAAATAGTTCATCAAAGAAAATGAGTATTCTTTTCATATACTTTCCCCATAAATTCCATTTTTATTTTGTTAGGAAGCTAAAAGGACCAGCGATACCAACAACTGTTCTAAGAAGTGCTCCCAACACTTGTGACGTGTATCTTATAGCTAGAGATAGAATTATATCAAAATTAGCTGATTCTTCATCTTCACCCTCATGCGGTATGGTGGAAATGCTTTTTTTTTTAGTAATATTTGTAGAGGTAGTTGTCGAGATTCTGACTGTCTCACTTTTCATCTGACAGAGACTAGCTCTAGGTACTCTGTGTCTACACAAGGGAGTACGGGAGATGTTGATGCTCACTTGGGTAGAGAAATTACTGGACTTCATTCTTCCACAACAGGACCCGAGTTTCTCACAAACAGATTCCCATCAATATCAGAGTGGAGTTTCATAGGTTCTCAAACATCAAGCCCTGCAAGTTCTCTTAAAAATCCCACAATAGATGAAGGCAATCTTGAGAGCTTTAGAGACGATGCTGAAACCGCAAGCGTCCACTCATTCGATTCCATGGCTTCTGCACAAATTGAACAAGTAATTTTTTCTAGCCTTCCTGTTAGTTTGATACTTGTGATTTTCCTATGCAGAAATGGCGTTCACATGTTGTTTACATATATGCAGCCAGTCATGCAAGAAGTAAAGCGGCTGCAGCTGGAGTTGCGGAAAACTATTTCCATGTATAAACAGGTTTGTGAAGAATTGGCTCTTTATCAAAGTAAGGTGAGAGTTTGTTAGTTTTATGTCCTTTCAAGTTGTGACTTTTTGTGGGTCCCCAATTTAACTAACCTTTCTTGCAAAGGGACCAAAAGAATTCAATTTCTTAGCAATGGAAAAATAGCTTATTCACTTTCTTATGTCAATAAGATTTTAATTATAATTTACTAATCAGCTACAACCATGTCTGCTGGGATTGGACTTCTATAATAACTAGGAGCTTGACATACCACATTTTT
Organism: Vachellia pachyceras; assembly: GCA_025593235.1. Classification (NCBI taxonomy): domain Eukaryota; kingdom Viridiplantae; phylum Streptophyta; class Magnoliopsida; order Fabales; family Fabaceae; genus Vachellia; species Vachellia pachyceras. The sequence goes on from JANTPZ010138410.1 coordinate 19,144, forward strand.
TGTCTCAAAATAAGCAGCCCTATGGCTTGTTCTTACCTCCTCTTATGTGTGCTCTCTGTAGGTTAATTTACTTTCAGCTGAATATCTTGAAGAATCAAGAAGAGTGAATGATTCCCTGAAAAGAGAAGAGACTTTGAGAAAGATTGCTTCTGAAGAAAAAGAAAAGTATTTGAAAGTCATGAAGGAACTCGAGGAGGCAAAAATTAAGTTTGCGAAAGAATCCTATGAAAGGCAGATAGCTGAACTTAATGTCCTCAAAGAATCTGTAGAAAGGAGGAGAATAATTGATACAATGCTCTCAAGTGACAAGAGGTACAGAAAGTACAGTATGGACGAAATCAAAGAAGCAACAAACAACTTCTCTAAGGATCTTTTAATTGGCGAAGGAGGTTATGGGAAGGTTTATAAGTGCAGCCTTGATCACACTACAGTAGCTGTAAAGGTTCTGCACCAGGATGCAATGAACAAGAAAGAGGAGTTTCTGAAGGAGGTTTTTCCTTCTCCTCTGAACTTCTTCCTTTTGAAGTGTGATTGATTGAGTTAAAGTTTATGTGCCAAGTTGAATTGGCTTTGAAATATTTTTAATGGGTGAACTCATATGTCTTGTTCTCAGACTTGAATTGGTTATAAATTATTTAAATATTCATACCTGTGCTCCTTTACCTCTCATTGTTCCTTGTTTTCTAAACAACGGACGTGGTTTATAATATCTTTAATGCATATTGCACTTCGTTCCCTTGCTTGCTACTGTAATCACATGATAGGCAATTCCTTTTGGTTGTTTGCCTTTTTTCTTGCAGGTTGAGATTCTGAGTCAGCTACACCATCCACACATGGTTTTGCTGCTAGGAGCCTGTCCTGAAACTGGCTGCCTTGTTTATGAATACCTGGAAAATGGAAGCCTTGAAGACTATCTTTTCAACAACAGTGGGAAACCACCACTTCCTTGGTTCATTCGATTCCGTATAGCTTTTGAAGTGGCTTGTGGGTTATCATTCCTGCATAATTCAAAGCCTGAGCCAATCGTTCATCGAGATATGAAACCAGGAAATATCTTGTTGGACAGAAATTATGTGAGCAAAATTTCAGATGTTGGATTGGCCAAACTCCTTTCAGATGTCATACCCGACAATATCACTGAGTACAGAGAATCTGTGCTTGCTGGTACTCTGCATTACATGGATCCAGAGTATCAGAGAACCGGCACTGTCCGACCAAAATCAGATGTATATGCATTGGGAGTTATAACCCTTCAACTGATAACTGCTCACCACGCACGCGGAGTCATTGTGGCTGTAGAAAATGCAGTTAAAAATGGCTCCATCTCTCGTATTTTAGATAAATCGGCTGGGGATTGGCCTCTGAGTGAGGCAGAAGAGTTGGCTCAAATTGCCCTAAGATGCTCGGCACTGAGATGCAGAGATAGACCAGATCTTGATGCTGAAGTTCTTCCACTGCTCAAAAGAATCTGTGATGTGGCAAATGCTGCTGCAAAAGTGGGAAGAAATAGTAGCACGCGCCCACCAAGTCAATATTATTGCCCAATCCTTCAGGTAAAAGGTCCACTCATCTGGTTGATATATATGATTAGTATATGACATGAGACTATAACTGATCTTTTCACTGGTGTTCACTTGAAAGTTTAAGCTTTTTAACATATTATGGTCTTTGACATAGTATCAAAGTCTATTGCCAAATGATAGAGACTTTGGTTTGTTAGTACGTGGTAGGCCCAAGCCATCTAAGAGCTTGTTTGATTTCTCTTCCTAAAACCTAGTTTTGGTTTCAAAATTTAGGTTTTACCTCAAAACTCAGTTTTTGTCTAAGTACTCACATTTTTCAGAAAAACTATTTTGCATACAAAACCTCGATTTGAAGCCTAGTTTTTTAAAACGCTATTTTCTTGTCGAATCACACCCTCACTCCTAATAAATTTTCTCTTTCCTATTTTTTCTTTCTTTCCTTCCTCTTTCTTACCTACTTTTTGCATTGAACTCCATAAAAGCCAATAACTTCCTAAATACAATCACTTTTCAAAATCTAGGTTTTGCCTCAGTATTCGCAAAATCTATTCTCCAAAACCAAGTTTTACCTCGGAATCCGTAAAAGCTATTCTCAAAAGGACTTCCAAATGAGCCCTAATTTGACTTCTCCACCTTCACAAACGTAAAGGCATATAATGTGTTAAAAGGGGATAGAAAAGAAATGATGGGAGTAAAGAGGATTCTTTTATGCCGCACTCTTTCCAAATGCATGAATGTAGAATGCAGACAATCCACATTTGCACTTGAAACTATTCATGGAAATTTATTTAAGGGAAAAGCCATTTGTTGGTACCTATACTTTTCTTCAATTTTCAATTTGATGCCTATGTTTTTTCTCCTAAATTATATGCTTTAATTTATACTCTATTAGCGCAGTTAGCCCTTGTACAAAAGCTAACGCTTCTAACAGAACAAAGTAACAAGAGTTAATAGTAGTAAAAAAAAGTAAATTTACTAAATTAATTGAGAGAAACACACAGGTTGATTGAAAATTGAAGAAAAGTATAGGCATCAAGAAATGGGTTTTCTGTTTATTTAATAATCAAGTTTTTTAAGCTGTCCTTATTTTTATTGTCCTTATCAGATTCAAATGTTTTTCTGCATTCTTTGTTGTTGTGACTTGATTAATGTAGGAAATAATGGATGATCCACATATTGCCGCCGATGGTTTTACTTACGAGTACAGAGCAATCAAGGCATGGCTTAGCAAACATAATGTATCACCTGTAACTAAGCTTACAATGCAGCATTCTACATTGATTCCAAACCATACATTACGTTCTGCCATTCAAGTGTGGAGATCAGGACAGAAGTGAACCAAACCATATATGGGTTGGTATTTGATATGTGAACATCCTAGTTTTCCAATTGTTTAAAAGATGACTTTTTAATGACACCAAATATGATGAATTCTTATGCTAAGATACACAGAACAAAAGCTGCAGGCGGCGTAAAGGGGCACTTCTTGTTTTACTTGCCAGAATTTCTTTCACCGCAGGTTTCAACCTTAGCCAGCAATTTAATTTGAATGGTATAAAAGGGGTCGCACTGTTGCAGAACATTATAGAAACTGCGGTTTTTATAGCTTTAAAGATGTAAATTGTCTTCTTTTTTTCCGTTGTAAATAAAGCACTGTATGTAACTCATCCGAGATACTACAGATATGTAAGTAGCCAATTTAAGCTCTAGTGTCGGTTGGCCTTTTGGTTTTCTGTTTCTAATCTTCTTGAAGATGTTCACACTCACTCATTAGTCATTACAACACACTGTTACTCTTGGATTGGAGTGAACTTAAAATAGTGTTAATAGTCTTTCAACCAGCGTCTCTCCCCTTCTATTTTGCACATAATCTGAGATAATTATAGAGATTTGGATAAAAAGTCAACTTTGATTTCAAAAACAATACTTTAATTCACTTTATTTCTGAAATTTAAATTTTTCAAAATATCCCTATTGATTACATATACTAAAAGGATTTTCATTAAAGAGTAGTTCCTGAACAAAATTAAAGATGATATTTTAGAAAAATTAATACAAACTTGTTACAAGCTTAACCAATTTCCTTAATATTCACAAATTAATTATTTCAAAGGTTACTATTACTTGGCAACGCATCTTCAGTTTTATGGATATGCTGATGTTAAGATATACCATCAATATTCTAAGAAAAAAACGATGTACTCAAAATATGAGAGATTACTAGGAAAAGCAGCATCATGCTATAAAATTAGCTAATAAATTGATGCTGCATCTGCATAAGCAGGTTACTTAAAGTAGGGTTTACTATACACTCGTCCTTTTACATTACATATATTGAATTCATCTATAACTGATTTCTAGAGACTTTTATGGCAACTTTATCCAACTAAATAACCAATAATATCAGGCATCTACTTGTGTAAATTCTAGAGCATTTGCATCTGGATCACGTGTGAAGATTGCTGGTCTTCCAGATTTGCTTAGTGTGTAAGGTATACCTGTGTAAGAAAAGCACTCAAACTAAGAGCTTGTTTGGCGCACAGAATAAAGATAAATTAATTGAACAAAATGGTCTTGAAGATGAAAAATGATCCTTGTTCCCAAACATAAAAAACTATTGAGTAATGATTATAAAGATATAATAGACAGCACAGAAATTTCACAGCATGGCCAACACAGGAAAACATGGTGAAGGGCAAGGTATCTAATTTAAACAAGGAGAGCAGGAGTACCCGCTTCATCAAGGATTGTTTTCAGCTTCAACACATCCCGGATCGCAATACATGTATGACGATCTCGGCCCCCATGTTCAGGCCTTCCAGTTAAAGGATCAGGATTTGGAAGCTCCATCAAATGGATCATCTCAGAACCTACCCAAAGCCAAGCACCTCTGTATGGAAGCTTATCATGTGGCCTGGCTTCATTGATCTTGAGACCTGATTTGCAATTAAACTAGTTGTTAAAACAGTTTATTCTTGTTAAAAACAAAGTGTGTGCAAGAATATATTAGTTAGAGAGCAAATGTACATACCTAGCACGTTTTGATAGAAGTGTAGCGACCTTTCCAAGTTCTCACACAAAATTCCAACATGGTGTACACTAACAACCCCATAATCTGGGGGGGAAATAGCACCAACATGATTAGGATAAGAACTTAAAATAGGAGAGATTCTATGCTTCTCTTTATGACTCAAATCCAAATAACAAGATGGATAAGAAAAAGCCGGTCTGGAACACATTAATAACAGGAAATTAACAGTAATCAATGTATTTTCTATTAGGTACTTAAATAGAAATATAGCAGTAGTAAGAGACACTTTTATTTGGAGCAAATAATGTGATATTCTTCAACAGCATACCATTTTCTTCATTGACGCGAACTGGTTCTTTCTCAATCACGTTTCCTTTAACAGCCATCTGCTGAGCTTTCACTGAGAAACTAGACACAGGACATCTACCAGTTCTCCCGAAAGCATTATCGAATTTTACTGGGAAGCTAACATGATTCACCTACAAGAAAAGGGGAAGAATAAGACATGATTCAGAGAAGAATCAAGATATTGAGATAAGAAAGAGATGGAATCTGAAGAAACTGGAAGTTAAATGAAAATTTTCCTTCCCCTTGTTTGGAGTAATTTTCCCCTCAAATGGAAGGGAGGGATGAAACATTTGACTAAAGAATTAGGCCTTGAGTTTCTGCCGAACATTTAAAAGAATTAAATAACAGATTTCAACTAAATTCATTAGGCAGAGTTCTACTGCTGAAATTATTAATAAATTTTGTAAGTTGGGTTCTTAATAAACACTTGCAAACTCAGAGATCTATGTTTCGCAAAATCCAAATGTTTATCAGCTGCAGCAGAAACAAACAAAAACCTGCTTCTTGATTCCATATTGAAAGCTAAGAACTAACCAACCCCCCCCCCCAAAAAAAAGGCCTCAAACCAGTAATCCACTTATTAGGAACAGAGATTCATACCCACTACACAACACTAAGTTTCCCTGATCATAACTAGAGAACCAACTTCCCAGTTTCCCAACTTGGAAGTGATGTGAAAGCTCAAACAACAAGCAACATGAGACTTTGGTGTATGCGAGACTGCGATATGACTGTAACTGGAAAAAAAACTACCTTGTGAAGTTGTAGAGGAGGAATAAAGGAAGATGCTCTGAGAAGGGACGCCATGGTGGAAGGAGCATTAGCTGAGATTTGGTGCGTGTTTGTTTTAGTTTATGGAGTCAGAATGAGACGAAGAAGCCACCAACGAGTGGACACAACTCTTCTGGGCCTGAGGCTCACAAATTCCAGAGCGAAAACGAGCCACTATATGGGGGAATGCGAGACACGATTAAAACTGTAAATATCAAATTTATGAGTTCATATAATAGAATATGATATTAAACATGATTGTTAAGAAAAGTTGCAACATGACAATTCTTGTAACCTTACTAAATTATACTCCCTCCCTTCTCTCCTAGATACAAGATATAGTGAAGGAAGGCAAAAAAAAGAAAGAAAGGAGGCTAAAAGAAACATTTGTTTTTCAGAACTATTTTTTTCCAAACTCTTCCGAAACATATATATAAAAATATTCATCAAGAAGCAGTTTTTAAAAGCATACGATTAAGGGATAGCTTACAGAACCAACCAGCACATATCAGACCATCATCTTCTTTTTGTTTTTATATGGGTATTAATTTGAGTCAAAGTCGAATAGATTAGGACTTGAGACCTTAACCTTATTGATGTCTCTTCCCAAGGGAGGGAGTAATTAGATCATACATATTTTTGGTGAAATAATTAAATTATATTTTATTGGTGTTGCACGGTCATTGGTGGGCGATTAAGTGATGAATACACTGCAAAAAAAAAGGTCAATTTGTGGCGGTTCTTTTGTAGCGGTTTTAGAAAACGCTACAATATGTTGTTTTTATGTAGGTAAGAGTTTGGTGCAAGGAATTAATTTCTCAAGTGATCAAGAAAGAATCAAAGTTAAGGGAAAGATTAAGAGCTAAAGGTAGCAAAACTCTCTAACCTTAAGTTAAATTGCTTTGAAAATATGTATGAATTTATGGATGACTTGTATTGAAAATTTATGATGATTGAAAGTGTGAATATGTACTTTTGTGTGCTATGACCATATACATTTAATTGTTACATGTTGCACATTTCATGAACTCACACTTTTATTTAAAGTTGTCATGCAATTTTTACAAAGTGTGTTAGAAAGTTTTGTTATTGTGATTTCCCAAAATCTCATCCTCCCCAACTAACCATGTAGGTGGAAGATCATCAAAAGGTAAGGACAAGATTAATGATGCTTAAAGCAAGTTTATGGTGCCCTTATGTTGGCATTTTAATTATGTACATTAATGTATGATTTTTATGTGAGTTTCCACGTAGTTTTGTAAAAGTTAAACCTCAACATGGATGCTAGTCAAAGTGATGTGAATGCATGCTTTACATATCTATAAATGCATGTTAACCAATAATAAAATAGGTAAAAAGAAAAGCATGCCAAAAAGGAAGAAAAGAAAGTAATAATTTTTCATAAAAGTTGTTGTAAGGTTGGTGAAAACCACAACTTTGGGATGACGTGAAATATAGCAAACGAACTCTAAATGAGTTGAATTTTTCCAAAAACAATAGTTCATATTTCAAGCTTTTAAATGAGCCAAAGAACACTGGATTTGGAGTTTTGTACGAGAAGATATGATGTTCCAAAGTTGGAGAAAAATCGGGGGAAAACCTGGAAAAAATGAAAAATTATCAAATGAACAGTGAAACTTTACGTAATAAATTGTTTCAAATGAGTAATTTTTTGACCAAATGAGTATTTTTCCTGTAATATCCACCATTTTCTTTAAATTGAAATAGAGGTCAAACTGATAGATATGAGATAAGATAAGACCCAGAAATAAAAGTACAGAAAGAGAAGATGTCAATGGACCAAAGAGACCCTGGTCAATTTAGTCCTAAGACTTTGAAATTACTAATAATGTAAGCCCTCAACATAAATGTCATTAAATATAAAGACCAATGGCAATATGGTCATTGGATAAAAGGGGTCAAACCAGTAGTTAAAAGTCAAGTTAGAGCACACAGATAAAAAGAACAGAAAAAGTTGATACTGATGGGCTGAAAACCCAAAAGTCAGATCTGGCCTAGCGGATGAAATTTTGTAAGAACTCTGCAGTTAAGCGTGCTCACCCTGGAGTAGTGTAAGGATGGGTGACCTTCTGGGAAGGATCCAAAAATCATTACACAAAAGACTGGGAGCGAAAAAGTCAAGGGCAAAATGGGAATTACGAAAAGTTAAATAGTGTAAGGGCATTTTGATCATTTGACAAAGTCAAAGTCAAAAAGTCAACTGTTAACCAAAATATCAGAAAAATGCACAGATACCCAAAAGATAGAGCACAACTCAAAATGCAGCCTAGATCATATTACTTTCTGTAAGTTTTAAAAAACAGGACCTTACTTTTAGAGTCATTATATGAAAATAATATAATCTTAATTTTTATTAAAAAAATTTAGACATTGAATCCAATCTCATCTAAATGCTGTAAATAAGAGGAAAAAACAATCTTTCTCAACTTGTGATCGGGCTGTAACCCAGACATATATTATTAAAAAGGTGAGATTTTTAGTATTATCACTTACTGGGGTTAGTGGTTGTGATCATGGCGACTCCTTTGAAGTCACAGGACCCAACAGACTTGCCTTGAATCTGATAATCAGCTTGTTTGGGGAGCCCGTTAGGGCATGAAAATGCATTTTGGGCTACTTAGCAAAATGAGATTATGTTTGGTTGGCCCGTTTCATAACACCATTCTCCGCTAACGGCTCGTTTAGGACAAAGCAGCGCAAGGATGGATTCCATTCAATGAAGCCGTACGCGTGTGTTTGGGGATCACGTCAGAGGAATGCATCTTGGCTCAACGGAGCTTTTCCTCTCAACGAAGCTCAGCTTTGCATTGTCTCTATGACGGAGGAGCCAGCTGAAGTTAGAGTAGGGTCATCAATTTGTTGGTTTGCCAACAGCGCCGACGTATCGAGACAATTGGGCGAGTCGTGGAGCTCGGTGAGCATGCTCTGAACCCAACCATGGAGATTAGTGGGGTCAGAGTGAACCGCGTCAGAAGCAAGATGAGATATCCCATCTTCATGTGAAGTAGCCATAACCATCTCAAGCTTTTGGGCCACATCCACCATGTCCGACAACCTGACCTTGTAGCCCAAAGCCGCCAGCAACTCATCCATCCTGTCGGGAGCATCGAGCTCATCATCCCACATCTTGATCTTCCCACTTGACATTGACGAACATTCAGCTTTCAGACCACAACTAGCAACAATACTTTTATATGGTTAATCTCTTCATCTTTTTTCTCTCCAACTCCTACAAGAAAACAGAGCAAAGCTACAGATCAGGTTTAGAGTTCGTTCATGGCAGTGAAACGTGGCTTTGCTTTGCAATTTCTACGGTGAAGCAACAGAGAAAAGGGTCGAATGGGTTGGGGGTTCTAAACAGCGAACCAGGGAGTCTAGGAGGGGTGTATAAGATAAAGGGGCAAATGGGCAATGGAAGCCATGATAGTTTCTTTTTTTTTAAAAAAAGCTTTTCTTGGCTGATTTTTTTTGGACTTGGAAATTATGGTATTAGCACAAAGTGATCAGGAAAAGAGAGGAGAAAGACGGTGGCGAAGATGAGACTGCAAGCTCGGTGCTCTGTGAATGATTGAGGGCGTGAGGGAGCTGAATGTGAGAATGGATGAAGCTTTCTTCTTTGGACCAGTAGGTAAGAGATGGTGAAGCAGCGAGGAAAATGACGTGACGGTGAGGATGGTGAAACAGTGACGAAAATGCATTTTAAAAA
>JANTPZ010138414.1:0-10956 GCA_025593235.1 Vachellia pachyceras
ACGTTTGAACTTAACCTACCTTCATAAATGCTGAAATGCAGGATCATAGGAAGAGAAAAACACAGTACCTACAGACAGATAGCATGAATCAAGACTTCGTCGTCCACGCTGCTCAGAAAACATTAATTACAGCATTAATGGCGAAGACGAAGAGTTGGTGAATGAGAGTAACGGACAATGAACTCTATCTAACGGCAACATTATTTCTCTCATCTATAAAAGGCTCCAAGCATTCATTACAGAAATAACAATTCTTTCACGAGCATTAAAAGCCTTTGGTCTGTTTCTCTGTGATATCATTCAATTCACTCTTCAAACTTCATTTATTACTATTAACTCTTTAAGAGAGATTCTTATAGCAAAATCTTTTGTAATTCTGAGAGTTAATTCAAGGTTGGGACCTTGAACATATTAGGTTGAGATTTGGTCTGAAAGAAAAGAGAAAAACAGAGAGAGTGAGACTCTGTTTTATTACGTATAGTAAGGGGGAGTGTGATTCTCCATTGTAAAGGCTGTTGTGCCTGACCTGTTTGATATAGTGCATTACAAAGCTCAGAGGTGCTCTGAGGACTGGACGTAGGTTAGAAGGACCGAACCAGGATAAATCCATTTATTCATCTTCTCCTTCATCTCTCTGCTACATTATTTTAAATTTGTTTTTAAATCCTAAAATTTTATTAGACCAATTCACCCCCTCTTGGTCTTTTCCTGCACTAACAGAATGGACACCCTAGAATTAAAGGTTGATTCTTTAGAGAGTAAAACCACATCCCTATTGTCTCTAATCACTGCTGAGTTGAAGAGCTTGAATGCTAATAAATCCCAGCCATCCATAGATTTAGCTGCTCCAAGTTATGAGACTTGTGGGTCAGTAATGCAGTGTGTGCCCAAGCTGATTTGAAGATATATCTGCAATGTATCAAGTGAGACCAAACTAGAAATGGGATCCCTACTCCAACACATATAATGAGGGGTGGAAATCCAACTCAAAATTTAGCTGGAGGGGTGAAAAAGCCAGTGGCTAGAGATTTCAAAGAAATGGAGGAGTTGGGCCATCTAGCTCCAACATGCAACAAAACAATCAGCAAGCCTTGAGTGTGCCACCAAAGGAAGATAAAGATCATCTTCTTAAAAACATGCTGATGTTACTCAAGGAGGAGAAGGCTTCTACCGCTAACCAGTTCAATTCATTAGCCTTAATGATTCAGAAGGATTACTCAAAAAATGATGTGAGGTATGCCTCTTTGGAAAAGAGGATGGAGTAATGGGAAACCAAAGCTGAAAATATGAACTCCTTTGTCACTCAACTCTCAAAGAGAATGGCTTCGGAGCAAGGGACAAATAGAATGAACATGAAGGGAAGCAAGCATGGTTCTACATAATCGAAAGGTAAACAGGTAAACAATGATGAAATCCCTTTTCCTAACTCATATTTAATGAGTATGAAACTTGTAGAAAAGAAAAGTGAAAAGGAAGTTTTGGATTTATTTAGCAAAGTAGAGGTCAATATTCCATTGCTTGACTTAGTGAAAGAAAGTCCCCACGTATGCTAAATACCTTAAAAGACCTATGCACCAATAAAAGGAAATTTAGGCCAAATGAAAGGGTCCAAGTAAGTTCCAATGTTTCAGCCCTGTTTAAACCACAAATTCCAGTAAACTGTCAAGACCCTTGATCCTTTACTATCCCCTGCACTATAGGTAAAATAACCATAGGGGGAGCATTGCTAGATCTAGGGGCTGCAATTAATGTGATGCCTAAGTCTGTCTATCAAGCTTGAGGGGTCAAAAATTTGAAACCTACATCTGTAGTACTCCAACTAGCAGATAGGACAATTAGGTATCCGGACGGGGTAGTAGAAGATATTTTGGTAAAGGTCAAGGACTTAGTTTTCTTACTGACTTCTATGTGCTTGATATGTCTAAAGAATCCATAAGTGAGTCCACCTTGATAATGGTCAGACCCTTCTTAAGGACTGCTAATACTATTATTAGCATGAAAGAGGGTAGCATATCAATGGAAGTGGGAGAAAGTAAGATCCAATTCAATATGTATGAGGCCATGAAACATCCATATGAGGATTATTCTTTGCTGAGTGTTACTGTCATTGATGTTACTGTTGATGATGCAATTCACATCATTTATCATATGCATCATTTGCTGAGAAAGATTTAGAAATCCCTGTTGAACCCCCTGATCCACCATTTTGTTCTTGTAAAACGATTGAAACATGTACTCATATCATATCGGTTGATAGCATGCTTTCCATGCATACACACATTATGTGAATGTCACCAACAAGTGCATGAATGCCTTACCCTGTATAAACAGTGATAACACCTCCAGGAGAGGTATTTCATTTGATTTTGTAGGATATTAAAAAGGACTTCAACTGAACCGGTTGTACCCATGCATGTTATGTTTGGAAATACAAAAAATGAGCATGGGGACACTGATGAGACTCACTTCACCATGATTATCAAGTTGTTCCTTTCCCTCATGTAATCATTTATTGTTATGTTGTGATGACTACTTTATGAAATGTGAATGATTCAAGTATGGGTGAGGAACATCACTAGTAGGATTAGCTGTTTACTTCTTTTGGATTGCTTTTGAATTCAATAAACTGCCTTGTTTTTAAACTAGCCTATCTTCAAGAGGTCTATGCTTGAAAAACGATCTACCTAGTTATGCGTGAGCATGTGCTTAATGTTTGGTTGAAGTTCTAGATTTGGCTGTTGGCTTGCATTTTGTGTTTTGTGTTTCCATCTCTGTGTATTTTCCTCTCTGTGATGTTTCACCACGATGAAATACAATGTTCACCGCAGCCAAACTTGTTGTTTGTCAAGTCTGTCCTCTTGGGAAGTGTTCACAGCGATGAACTTTGTTTTTTGCTGATCCAATCTAAGCCACAGAATATAAAATCTTATCGTTGTCTAGCCCTTGAAAATCGATTAAAATAATTGTGATTTCCAAGGATTGCACAGGATGCAACCCTAGGGTCGTTCTCTCTGGAGCTATTTGTGTACCACTACTTACTAGCTTGCGATGAGGTTCGCTTTGCAAATGAAATCCGTTTTCTTTGCTTCAAAATTGCTATATACCTAGAGCTAATTACAAAATAAAACAAAACTTCTTTTTGGTATTTTTGATTTAGAGAAAGCAATGAAAACAGAATTGAAGTGTAAAGTGTGGATAATGAAATTCCTTTTGAAAATGAATCAAACCATCATAGTTCGCAAAAGATTAGGGAAAGTATTGATTCTTGCACTAAGTTTCGTAATGAAAACCCCAACAACCCGCTGGGTCAGGAATTCCATGTAATGAACTCCATTCCATGAAACCCTTTAAAAACACTTAGTGTGTGTTCAGAAATCGTAAGGTGACAAATTCAACTCAACGCATCATTATCTCTAAAATCAAGTACAACTAGGAAGATAGAAGAGAACAACAAAGATTTCATTGAATAGGTAGAAGTGAGATTTCACTTTGCCACGTCAATTACAAAATAAGTTCGATACATAAATAATCTAGGTTTGGCTCGACCGAGACCAAGTATCTACGTACAAATTACAAGTTCTAACTCAGAAACAAAGTAATCTATAACATGAATATAGATTGAAAACGAATAATCCCCTTTTGACACTTCGAACTCAAGCTATCTTCATCTCCAAAAGGAAGGGAGATGCTCAGCTACTCATGTGGTGCGAAATCAAACTCTAAATGGAAGATTGAAGCATCATAATGGATTATTGATGAAATGGAATGGTAGTAGGGTTTTCATGAGTAGAGAGAATGAAAAATTATGGATGGAACGGTTCTCTGCCTCCTCTCCCTTCAGCTCCTTTGATACTTACCCTATTTAGGTCATAATAACCGTCCAGGGTTGGATCTAAGAAGGTGGGTCAGGTTCATTTTCCTTTTGGAGCCTGTCAGTTGCAGCTGCGTGATATTCACCGCAGCGAACATGAGGTTTCGTTGCAGCGAACCTCTCTTGAGAGTTCATGCTCGTCTGTTTTGAACTTTAGCCGCTGCACACTGTGAATTGCGCCATCATAGAACTTCTCCAGAGCTGTCTCCTCATGTTCTTGTTCAGAATTCTTGAAATAGAATATCAAATTTTTGAAGTATCATTTGCTCATGATAGAATTTAAGCACAATTGTATCATTATTCATGGTAGATGCACCCAAAATTACACTAATCCAATTCAACAACTCTAAATATCAAATTAAGCACAAGAAGGGTTATGAGGGGCTAAAATTAAATCAAAAACCCTGGAAATCCAAGTACGAAAGTGGTATAAATAAGGTTTAATCAAATTCCCCCACACTTAAACCTTTGTACTCCTGGACAAAGCTTTTCAAAAACTCTAAAAATGATCAATGCATCAAGAATATATATTGTTATAGCTCCAGGACTACAGAATTTGGTAAAAACATTTGTCAACGAATTAACAAGAATAATGGCAGAGACACTAGTAAATTAATCCTTGAGAGAGTTCAATTCAAGAGACTAAATAACGGAGACTCCTCTCAAAAGGTAGAAGTGTTTCTCTCTCAGCTCACCTTATAAGGACAATTTCACACACGGTCTGCTTATTCAAATCTCTACCATAGGCTTGTAATCATTCTACCTCTACCACAAGATCAATATAGTGTGAATCAAAAGGACTTTGGGGTTTAAGATGGATGATGGGGGTTGTAAATAATGAAAATGAAAAGAAATCCTTGAATACACAGTACCACAGGAATCTAATCATATCAATACCTTTGCAAGACTTTAGAGAAATCCGCATCACACATTATAGTACTTTTCTCTTTATTATATTATTATTACCTTTTTTCTTTTCTTCTTCTTCTTCTTCTTGTTTTTTTTCTTTTTTTTGAAGAAGATAAACCATAACTTGATCAGAATATGCTTGCATATATAAAAAGAATGTAGTTTCCAAACGCTGGTTTTCAAGAGTGAATGGCTCCAAATGGGAGACAAATGTTAAGTTTGTAGGGCTTGTGTTTAGGCGAATTGAAAGGTTTTGAAATGAAGGCCTCTATCACTTTCATAGAATATTGGATCATAAAGCTTTGATTAAGAATCAAGACAAGTTCTAGAGAGATTACAAATCAAGCCAGACCCTCACTAAGCAAATGGAATTAGGCCTAATTATCCTCCCGACAAGGCTAACGTCTCAATTAAACAATCTCAAGAATTGAAAATGCAAAGAGACAATTTAAAATTGCATCTACCCTTATCATTTGCTAATAACTCGAAAATGCAATTAACTAAAAACTTTTATCCTTTAAAACCATGCATCAACTTCCCAATGCATTGTCTTGGAAAATCAGGGTTTCATAAGTTTAATCAGGAGTATTAAAGGCATAAAGGTAGGATGAACCTTTTATTTTAAAATTCAAAACCTAAATTTTTTAATTGCACTGAAGTTTCGCCGCGGCTAACGAAGAAGTTAGTCGTGGTGAACCATACTCGAGAGGGTGGTTCTGTGTGCAGGTGCTTTCACTGCGGTGCAACCATAAGGTGGTCACGGCGAAACACACCCGAGACGGTGAATTGCCTTATTTAAATGACTTATGCTGCGGCTAACAACAAGTTGGTAACGGTGAAAACTACCCAAGAGCAAAATTGCAGTTCATAACCTCTAGAAAATCAAAAATTTTCACAAAAAATTTAAAGAAACTTGAAAATTTCCAAAGTTTTCAGCAAAATAGCATAACATTTAACCTTCAAAAATTCCGATTGCATTTCAAAATCAAGGTGTTGCTTGGAAAAACTTAAATTATAAATGTCCCTCCCACACTTAAATCAAACATTGTCCTCAATCATTGGAGGGAAATATTTAATAATCACATATAGCGCGGAATTTGCAAGCAATACCAAAAATTCATGCAAGCATACAATGAAATTCTGGAAAGCAGCATAGGAAACAAGCATCTATATACAGCTATAAAACATAATCCACAACAAATCCAGTACAAATGTATCAGAGTCCAACAGATAAGAAAACTGGTCCTATCCGTCCATAGCCGAGTCGCCCTTGGAATCCACCTCTGCAGCATCCTCCTCCTCAGCTCCCTCCGCTGCTTTGCCCTCTCCAGATGGTCCGGCTCCTGAAGGTCTTGCACCACCAAGATCATCCTCCTCTGGAGGCAGTTGAAATTGCAAGCTCTGTGCAATCAAGGCGTCCATCCTCCTGCAATATCTCCGCTCCCTCTCGAATTGCTAAAGCATTGAGACTCTGAATTGCTAGAAATCAGCAGCCAAACTCTCAAGTAAACTGGAGCTAGAGGTGGTGAGTGAACGTCTAGCGCTTAGGGTGCTGGAACTTCCTGTTCCTCAGCTACTAGGTCGTTAATATCGATGAATGGCTCAGGCTGAGGCGTGGGAGCTCCATGGATCCTATCATAAATGAAAGCAGGGACTGGGGCAAATGGAAGGTCCTCAGTGTTGGTATTAGGGCATACACGCAGCGGAATTTAAAATTTTCTAATCCCAAATACGGATCTGTCAAAGGCATTTAGATCGATGAGATGAAGGTGTACCTTTTTACGTTTCAAGATTGTTTCTTGCTTTGCATCTGGATCTCTTCAGGTTCCACAATATCTCGCGTTCTTACTTCCAATCATGAGGAGCCGACGTTCTTTCAATCCCCTCCCTCTACCGGTATCCATGCGAACAGTGTCCAACAATAGCAGCGTGCTAGCGCCTCTTGGTTCCACTCTCTCTCTCAAGGATGGACTCAATTTCGAAATTAATCCAAATAATGAGCCAACAGATTTAATTTATCCTCATAAATTAAATTGACGTTAGCTGTTTAATTTATCAAATAAATTAAACTAACGTACACAAATATTATTTATATAATATTGTGCAATTTCGAATTTCAACATATATACACATGTATTTAAATTTCAAATAAACCCTATAAATAAAGTTTATGTTGGGCTGTTCTTGCGTGTGACCCTGTAGGCCGATATAAAGTTGGCAGTGGTCTAAACTCAACATTAGCCCATAAGTCGCAAGCAGTCTCTAGCAAGACATTACGACTACCCAAATTATACGGGGATCGTTAACACGATGCAACCTTTTACACAACCACATCACGTCCCTTTTGTCACGTGATATTTCAGTCAAGGATGAGGCATGGATGATGTCATCCTCCTGTTTCCGACCATTACTTTCTCGATCCCTGAGTAGTCTGATTAAAGAAATGAAAACTCCTTTTCGTTATAGTATGGCCATACATTTCTCAGACTCACTCATCGAGGGGCCAGTAATATCTCTCAACTAATGTGAGGGACAAATCCCATCTTGATCACCCACATTCCTCCACATGAAAACCCCTAAGCCTGATCATAGCCTTTATCATCACCCGATCAAAGATGATTTTGACTAGGTCAAAGCTTAACGAGAGTAAGTCCTTAGTCCTTCTCAAGTACTTAAGGATATTCTTAACGGTAGTCCAGTGACCCTCACCTGGATCTTGTTGGTACCTACTGGTCATACTCAAGGCAAATGAGACATCCGGTCGAGTACATAACATGACATACATAATCGATCCAATAGCAGAGGCATATGGAATCTTAGTCATGCGATTTCTCTGATCCAGTATTTTTAGACACAGATCCTTTGAGAGAAGGGTGCCATGAGACATGGGTATGTACCTTCTCTTTGAATCTGCATACTGAACCTATGCAGTATTTTGTCTATATATGTACTCTGACTTAAGCCTATAAGCCTCTTGGATCTATCTCTATAGATCCTAATCCCTAGGATGTAATTGGCTTCGCCCAAGTCCTTCATTGAAAATGACTTTCCTAACCAAGACTTGACACTCTACAAGGGAGGAATGTCATTCCCAATGAGTAAGATGTCATCAACATAAAGCACCAGGAATACAACTGTGCTCCTACTCACTTTCTTGTAAACACAAGGTTCATCTATATTTTGAATGAAGCCAAACTCTTTGACTACTTCATCAAAACGATGATTCCAACTCCGTGATGCTTGCTTTAATCCATAAATGGACCGTTGAAGCTTGCATACCTTACCAGAGTCCTTTGAACGCACAAATCCTTCAGGCTGTGTTATGTACACATCCTCAAGTAGCTTTCCATTAAGGAAAGTTGTCTTGACGTCCATCTGCCATATTTCATAGTCATAATATGCTACAATGGTAAGAAGGATTCTGATTGACTTGGCCATCGCTACTGGGGAAAAGGTTTCATCATAGTCAACACCATGATTTTGTGTGAATACTTTTGCAACTAGTCTTGCCTTGGAGATACTGACATTGCCATCCATGTCGGTTTTCTCTTTAAAAACTCATTTACACCCAATGGTTTTTAACCTTCAGGTGGGTCAATCAAGGTCCATACTTGATTATCATACATGGATTGCATTTCAAACTTCATGGCATCTAGCCACTTGTCAGAGTTTGGTTCTACTATAGGCTCTTGATAGGTGGTTGGCTCATTGTGTTCAATGAACAACACATCATGACTCCCAGTAACCAGAAAACCATATCTCTGAGGTGGTTGTCGTGATCTATCAGACCTTTGTAGGTTTTGTGTTACTTGAAGAGGCTCAACAACATCTTGTGAGTCTTCTCTATCTTCCATCAGTGGCTTTATGGGGTCTTGAGATTCTCGAACTTCTTCGAGATGCAACTTGCTCACACTAGTTCTTTTAGAGATGAACTCTCTTTCTAGAAAGACACCATTTCAAACAACAAACACTTTGTATTCAGTGGGATTATAGACATAGTATCCCTTTGTTTCCTTGGGATACCCCACGAAAAGGCATTTGGAGGATCTGTTTGATAATTTATCAGAGGCTTGCTATTTAACATAGACCTCACATCCCCAAATCTTGAGAAAAGACAAGCTCGGTTTCTTTCCAGTCCATATCTTATATGGTGTCTTTTCAACTGCCTTAGATGGAACACGATTCAGTGTGAACGCAGCTGCTTCCAGTGCATGGCCCTAAAAGGAAGGTGGAAGATCTGTTTGACTCATCACAGATCGAACCATATCTAAAAGAGTTTGATTCCTCCTTTCAAAAACTCCATTCCATTGTGGGGTTCCTGGAGGAGTGAGTTGTGAGATTATCCCACAACGCCTAAGATGGTCAACAAACTCTTGGCTCAAATATTTGCCTCCTCGATTAGATCGAAGGCTCTTAATTTTCTTACCAAGTTGGTTTTGTACTTCATTTTGGAATATTTTGAACATTTCAAAAGATTTAGATTTATGTCTCATTAGATAAACATAGCTATATCTACTGAAATCATCTATAAAAGTAATGAAGTACATGTAACCTCCTCTAGCAGGTGAGTTTAGTGGTCCACATACATCGGTATGTATGAGGCCCAATAAATCAGTGGCCCTCTCATTATGCCCAGTAAAAGGTGCCTTAGTTGTGACACTCCTTAATCTTTACCTTTAGCTTCATTAAATATCTATTTGGAAGCACCTTTAGGCCTTTAGTGACTTAGAGTAACCAAAAAGTGAAAAATAAAATTTTCAAGTTTAGGGTTACTATTCACGTCACTATTCACAGATTTTTTTGGGCAACTTTGAAAATTCATAACTAATTCTAGAAAAATAGAAATTGAGTGCTTCCAATTTCTACTTGAAGCTTATAAGTTCCTCTATAAAGGAAAAATACTCATTGAGTCATTAGCTTGTCCAATTGATAAAGTTTACTGCGTGAAAAAGTACTGTTCATTTGGCAATTTTTCATTTTCCAAGATTTTCAATGATTTTCTTCAATATTTGGAACATCATAACATTCTGTACAAAACTCCAAATCCATTGCTCTTTATCTTGTTTTGAACCTTACAATTCCAACTATTTTTCTGTAAAATTTCAGCTCAATTGGAGTTCATTTACCCTGTTTTGAAACAGGTCAAAGTTCAGGGTTTAACCAACTTCACTTTGATAAAAACCAAACTTTGCATTTTTAAATTTCATCTTTTTAAAACCCTAACTCCTAATCCTTTTTGAACCATATTTAATCATTCATTTAGGAGTTCTTGGCTATCATATATCATCCATACATGCATAGGTTTCACATCACATATTACATAACCATGCTCATAAGAAATTCCTTGCTTTAACTTCATAAACTTTCTCCTTACTCTTTGATGCACTTGTACCTAGAAATGGTTAATGCGGGTGGGTGAGATTCGAGGAATCCCAGCAGCAAACATTACAAACAATGCATGCAGGATGAATGTTAGTGCATGATATGCTTGCCTTACATGTTCACATAATGAAATGCTGCGTGCTCAATGTTTTGTGTAATGTACTTATGGCCATAGTAAAAATAAAAACAGAGCTTCATTCATTTATACATGCTTCACATAATCTAGCAAAGCACTACAACAAACCGATGCATAACATAAACATCACATACATATAAGTAAGTAAGTTCACTACCTTTTAGATTTTGCCTCCTCCTTAAGTACTTTGATCTTCTAACCATAGCTTTTTCTTTGTCACTTTATGGCCCAAGGGAATTAATAACATAATTAGAGCCATGAAAAGTGAATGCCCAATGGGCCACATTAGCCCTAAAGGCTTACTTTTACCCTTGGAGTTCCTACAAATTACATTTGGTTACTTTCTCTCTTAATTTCGCATGGTAACCAAAAGCTGTCAGCATGTTGACTAAACTTTGAAAAATCATAATTAATTCTATATAACTCCAATTGGGGTGGTTCAAATTTTTATGTGATGCTCTTTCTGTATAATTTCATATAAAAATACTCCATTTTGGTCATCACAGCCATATCATTCCCAGAATTTCGTCAAATACAAACTGTTCCAGATTTCATTCCAGAAACAGGACACAATTTCAAAAATTCATATCTCCTATTACACAAGTCCAATTAACCCATATGACCTATCAAATTGAAGATTGATAAGTGTACTTTAATT
>JANTPZ010138417.1:0-10897 GCA_025593235.1 Vachellia pachyceras
AGAGCTTCAGTCTGTTATCTTGAACTTTGGCCGCGGCGAACTTCATTTACGCCGCGGCGAACATTGCCAGAGTTGCTGCCTTTGCCCTTTTGCAAGGAATTCCTGAAATGAAATAACAAATTTTGGCAGTATCACTTGCTCATGAAGAAATTAGGCACAAATATATCATTATTCATGGCATATGACCCCAAAATTACATTAATCCAATTCAACAACTCCTAATCACAATTTAAGCACAAAAAGGTCATGAATGGGCCAAAATTGACTCTATGACTTTGGAAATTCAAGAGGAAAACTAATATAATTAAAGCTCAATCACTCAAATAGGAGTAAAGCTTATAGGGTCTTTAACAAAAGAACTTGTGTGGTTGAGGAGTCTGTGCATGTGGTGTTTGTTGAAACTAATCCTCCTGCAAAATCTGATGTTGATGAAGAAATTATTATTTCAAAAGATTTTGGAAATCCAAACAAAGAAAGTTCAACTGATTGTCAGCCATCTCAAGTTTTTGAAAATGAACAATCAGATGAACTTCCTCAATCTCCTCAACCAAGAGCCTAGAAGTACATCCGCAATCATCCCATCAATCAAGTGAGTGAAGGTGTACGTACCAGAAAAAGATTTAATGAGGCTCAATTTTTAGCTTTGATATCTCAAATAGAGCCCAAGAATGTTGAGGAAGCTTTGACTGACAATATTAGATAATTACTATGGAAGAAGAACTAAATCAATTTGAAAGGAATCAACTTTGGGACTTAGTACCTAGACCTAAAGACCATCCAGTTATTGGTTTAAAATGGGTATTTAGGAACAAACTTGATGAATCAGGAATCATTATTAGAAACAAAGCAATGTTGGTTGCAAAAGGTTATAATCAAGAAGAAGATATTGATTATGATGAAACCTATACACCTGTGGCAAGATTAGAAGCTATTCGTATGTTAGTTGCATTTGCCTGTATAGTGGATTTCAAATTATTTCAAATGGATGTCAAAAGTGCTTTCTTAAATGGTTTTATCATGGAAGAAGTTTTCGTTGAACAACCTCCAGGATTTGAAGATATTTCCAAACCAAATTATGTTTACAAACTTAAGAAAGCTCTTTATGGTTTAAAGCAAGCTCCAAGAGCTTGGTATGAAAGATTAAGTAATTTCTTAATCAACAAAGATTTTGTCAGAGGAAAAGTTGATACAACATTATTTATTAAACATTCAAAATCAAACATGTTAGTTGTTCAGATTTATGTTGATGACATTATTTTTGGTGCCACTAACAATGATATTCGTCAAGAGTTTGCTAAGATGATGCAGGCTGAATTTGAAATATCCATGATGGGAGAATTGAATTTCTGTCTTGGTCTTCAAATTAAGCAAAGAAAGAATGGAATCTTCATCAATTAGGCCAAATATCTCAGAGAGTTGTTAAAGAAGTTTGGAATGGATCAATGCAAAAGTGCTGATACTCCCATGAGTTCAATAGCACTCCTTGATGTAGATGTCAATGGAAAAGACTATGATATTAAATCTATCTCACAGCAAGCAGGCCAGACATTCGATTTAGTGTTGGAATGTGTGCAAGATATCAATCTGCTCCAAAAGAATCTCATGCTGAAAATGTGAAAAGAATCTTTAGATATCTTGCTGGAACAATTGATCTTGGAATTTGGTATCCAAAAGGAGCAAATGATCAATTGATTGCTTATTCAGATTCAGATCATGTTGGCTATAAAACTGACAGAAAGAGTACCAGTGGTCAATGTCAATTTCTTGGAGGTGCCTTGGTTTCTTAGTTTACAAAAAGCAATCAACTGTGTCATTATTATCAGCAGAAGCTGAATATATTGCTGCTGCAAGTTGTTGTGCTCAAGTCTTATGGATGAAGTAGGAACTTCAAGATTTGGGAATGGTGTTCAATGAAATTCCAGTTTACTGTGACAACACCAGCACCATCAATCTCACCAAGAATCCTGTGCATCACTCAAGAACCAAGCACATTGACATTATGCATCATTTCATAAGGCATCATGTGTAAAAGAAGGATATCAAGGTTGAATTCATTCCAACTCATCTTCAAGTGGCAAATACTTTTACAAAGCCATTGGCCAGAGAACAATCTGTAAATATTATAAGAGAATTGGGAATGGTAAATCCCAATAAATAGTAAGTAAAAATTGTTTAATGTTGATTTAAAGTTGTTTTAATAATTAAATTTTACTAACTTAAGCTTTGGAGTGTTTTATCGAAGTTTTGCAGGTGTTTTGATCAAGCACTTGCAGTACTAAAGGCTTAAACACTCGAGTAATAATTCAAA
Organism: Vachellia pachyceras; assembly: GCA_025593235.1. Classification (NCBI taxonomy): domain Eukaryota; kingdom Viridiplantae; phylum Streptophyta; class Magnoliopsida; order Fabales; family Fabaceae; genus Vachellia; species Vachellia pachyceras. The sequence continues at coordinate 2,309 of JANTPZ010138417.1, forward strand.
TTTTGGAAGCATAAGGTGGAATACTCGAGCACAACTGTGATACCTCTTACTTAACCCTCTTAGCTTCCATTATGATGAGTTGGAACCAAATTATGGCCTCAAGTAACTCAAATTGTTAAAAGGGACTAACTTGAAAACTTTCATTTTTAAGAAAGTTACTATTCACAGTTTTTCGGGCTAACTTTGAAAATTCATAACTAATTCTATAAAAATCGAAATCAAGTGGTTCCAACTTCTATTTGAATCTTACAAATTTCTTTATGAGGAAAAAATACTCATTTGAATAGTAACTAGTCCAACTGGTACATATTCATTCGTGAAAATGTACTGTTCATATGGTAATTTTTTCATTTTCCTAGGATTTTCTGTGATTTTTCGTCAACTTTGAACAGTCATAACTTTCTGTTTAAAATTCCAATTCTAGTGATCTTTGGCTCATCAGAGACATTACAATGTGAACTACTTTTTCATAAAATTTCAAGACATTTGGAATCCATTTACTCTGTTTCATGTTATGCCAACATTGGGGGTTTAACCAACTTCCCACTTAACACTTAGCCAAATTTTCAACTTCTTCACTTCATAATTCAACTTAATAATTTCTAAACTTTTCTTAATCATAATAACCTATGTAATTATGCATTCTTAGGCATACATTAGTTATCATGAGTCCATCATACATGCATGGGTTATATTACATGCCACTTTACAAATCTCAACAATATAATGTAAAGTTTACAACAAATTTCCATTCATACACATATTCACATTTCTACTTCAAGCTTCATAGATTTCCTCCTTACCGTTTGATGTGCTTGCACCTAAAAATGGTTAGTGGGGGAGGGTGAGATTTTTGGAAATCCCAGTAGCAAAACTTTCTAACACACATTATAAAATTGGATGACAACTTTCAATATAAGTGTGAATTCATAAAAGTGCAACATGTAACAATGAAATGCATATGGCCATAGCAAACAAAAGTACATATTCACACTTTCAATCATCACAAATTTTCAACACAAGTCATGCATAATTCATACACATTTTCATAGCAATTAAGCTTAGAGTTAGAAGGTCTTGCTACCTTGTGTCTTTAGCTTTTCCTTAGGATTTAAACCTCTCTTGATGGTCTTTCCCAATAGGTTTTTTGGATTTTCAATCTCCTAAACATCATTCAAGAGCATAATAATAAATTTCCAGCCATCACAAAACAAGAAATCTTGCAAAAACACAATATGACCCTTAATGCTCCTTTAAACACCCTTTAAGACTTTGAAACTTGCTCTTATCACTTTAAATGCTTCCCAAAACTTTTTCTCACTTATACCCTACACAATTTTGCCTTCTAAACTCAATGGAAGCATCAAAATCACACTCCTCCTATACCATACAGATCTGGACGAAAATCTGTCCATGAAAGGAGAAAATGATTTTTTTCACACTTTCATCATATGTAACAACATATTCTTGATCCCAAAACACTTCTCATGGATTATTTAACTCAAAAACAACTCTTCCTCATCAAATATAAAATTGGACAGCATCTCCCCTTAGGATTTGAGATTCCAAAAATTCATACAAACATCAAACCCAAGCAATACATACATCAATCTTCTCCTTAACATGCAAGGAGTGTTTTGCAACCAATTATTTCCTATAAATCCCTCTCTTTCTCATTTTTCATCTCATGAACCCTAACTTTCTAGCCACCAAAAGAGAGCCAAAATAAAAAATCTAAACTGATAGAAAGGTAGAGGAAGTTGCAAGGAAGAAATTGATATATAGCACAAGGTGGAAACTCCCTTACCTTGGATTTTTCAAGAGCTTGTTCTTCCTTCTTGTACTTGTTCATGGTGTCACCTCCTCTTCCTTTTGCAGCTTAGATAGGTCAGCCAAATGAGAGGGAAATGGAGGGAAATGGCCTCTTATAAAATTTCTCACAAAAGATGGAAGGCTAAAATTTAACCTTAATTGTTAAGTAAAAATCCAGGGGTCCATAATTAGCCACACCTCCACCATACGCTCATCTCTCATTGGCTCCTTGAAAATATCATTATGGGCTGCACATGGGGTGAGAAAAATCTGTTTGGGGTTTGGTTACTCTAACCAAACCAAACTCCATTTGGTTACTTCTACCGATTACAACTTTCACTGGTAAAAGTAACTTAATTCCAATAAATCTTTTTCTACTTTTCTGGAGATGTCTTCTTCATCATTTAATCTCCATAATTCCCTATTAAATATCTTCAAATCATCATCCTCAAATTGTCCCTTAATCCATCCAAAATTATTTATCCCTTCGAAAACTCCTAAAAACGAACAATTTTAGAATAAATCATTTTTAGGGCCTTATAATTTACTTCATTTTTCATTGATATTTTAGCCCTTCTCTTTTCCCCAAAATACATTCTAAATGTCCCAAATTAATTTTTGCAATAGATTGTATTTTTGGGATTTTCGGGCCTTTTTCCTCATTTTCGGGGAAATCGCCTTAATCGTACTTTGGGCAATAATTTTGTAAAATACTATAGAATTTACTGAATCTTTCTAGACTCTAGTTTTTGGTCTAAGAGAACTCCTGATACCTTAAATAATTATTTTCAATCATCAAATTTTTAAAATCCCATAATTCATCATCCAGACCGAATTTCAACAATCGGTTGAATCTCTGATAATCAGTGAGTTCTACTCTATCTTTTGGGCATCTATGGATTTTTTTGATTTTTGGTCAACTGTTTGACTTTTTGACTTTGACTTTGACTTTTTCAAATGACCAAAATGCCCTTACACTTTCTCTTAATGACCAAAATGCCCTTTTCACAGTCTAACTTTTCATGAATTCCCGTTTTATCCATGACCTTTTGGCCCTTGATCTTTTGGTTTCTGATTCCTGGGGCAACTTCCCATGGGGTCACCCATCCTAAAATTTCTCCAGGGTGAGCACGCTTAACTTTAAAGTTCTTACCGACTTCCATGCATCAGGCCAAATCTGATTCTGCAACTTTCAGCCAACAGCGTCAACTTGTTCCATACTTCTATCCTTGGCCTCTCACTTGACTTTGGACTACTGGTTTAGCCATTTTTATCCAATGACTATACTGCCCTTGGTCTTTATGCTTAATGACATTTATGTCCCTGGCTTATATTCTTAAAAATCTCAAAGCCTTAGGACTAATCTGACCAGGGTCTCTTAATTCCACTGACATCCCCTTTTTCTGTACTTTTATTTCTGGGCGTTGTCTTATCTGATAACTATCGATTTGGCCTCTTTGTCGACTTACAGAAGAGGGTGGATATCCTCTCTGTCGACTTTTAGAAGAGGGTGGATATTACACACCCCCCCTAGATGTTCATGATTCCCAAAATTTACAAAATTTTAAAACAAACTCATTCTACCACAATATATACATCAACATGCTCCTTACAACTTAAGGAGACTTTTGCAACCAATTAATGGCTCTAAATCCCTCTCTCTCTCACTTTCACTCTCAAGAACCCTAAGTATGAAATTTGAGAAAGAAAGACCAAATCAAAATTCCAATCCACGAAAGTTGTAGAGGAGAGCACAAGGAAGAGATTGATGTATAACTTAAGGAGTTTCCATCTCTTACCTTTGATTTTTGGAAGCTTGTTCTCCTCTTCCATGGAGAAAAATGGAGTGCTCTTCTCTCCCTTTTTGCTGCTGGAAAGGTCAGCCAAATGGTGGTGGAAGAGAAGGCAAAATGGTTTATAAAAACTCAACATAATGAATGGATGGCTAAGATTGAAACTTACTAAGTTTAGATTTAATGGCTTAAAATGATGCCACACATGAGACAATTGCTAAGGGCTCCTTAAAAGTGGTAATCATTGCTGCATATGGGTGTAAACATCTGTTGGGAGTCTTGGTTACATTAACCAAACCGGTTACCATTCGGTTACTTCTACCGCTTACAACTTGCACTGGTAAAAGTAACTTTATTCCGGTAAATCTTTTTCTACTTTTCTGGGATGTTTTCTTCCTCATTTAATCTCCATATTTTCCTCTTGAATATAGTAAATTTAGTATCCCCAAAATACCCCTTGATTTTCCTCAAAATTTACAGGATTATTTTATCTTGTCCAAGACCCCTAAAAACGTGCATCGGAGGGCAAAATACTTTTAGGGCTTTGAAAATTTCTACATTTTTCACTGATACTCTAGCCCTTTTTCTTTTCCCCAAAATGCCCACTAGATTATCCAAAATTAATTTTTGAAATAAATTATATTTGTGGGAATTTTGGGTCTTTTTCCCTTTAATTGGGAAAATCGCCTTGATCGTATATTGGGTAATAATTTTATTAAATACTATAAAATTTACTGAATTTTTCTGTGCCCTAAACTCAACTAATTAAGGTCTCTTGATACCTTAAATAATTATTTTCAGCCATTAAATCTTCAAAATTCTATAAATAAAATTCTAGATCTATTTTCAGCAATCCGTTGAATCTCTGTCAATCAATGAGTTATGCTCTATCTTTTATGTTAGAATAGGATTTGACCAAGAGGGGGGTGAATTGGTCTAATATAAAAAAATTTGCTCTTTAAAAACACAAAATCAAAAGAACAAAGTCACCGAGAGAAGAGCAGAGATGAACAGAAAGATTTATCCTAGTCTGGTCTCCTTGACCTACGTCCAGTCCTCAGAGCACCTTTGAGATTTCCAAATCCACTATCTGAAAGAAGTTGAGACTTCACAAGTATGTACAATCTGGGAATCCACTCACCCTTTCTCTTTTCACTAAAACAGAGTACCTCACTCTCTGTTTCTATCTCACTTTCAGCCCAGCTAGCTCAAGGTCCCGTCCTTGAGTTTATTACAAGTTTTACAGAGTATTTTTGCCTTAGATATCTCTCTCAAAAGAGTATATGGCTAATAATGAAGCTCAGAAAGAATTAAAGAAAGAATACAATAAATGTAGTAAATGCAGCTTTGAATGCTCAGGATATTCGTTGTTGTTGTCTCTGTATTGAATGCTTATCCTTTTATTGTTGAGAGACTCTTAAATGTCTGTTAGACTCCATTTACTATACATTACTCTCACCATCTACCACTCAGCTTCTTCATTAATGGTATTAAATGCTTCTGAGTCAGACGAGGTTGAAAGTTGTTAAACAATGTTGAAAACTCTGAGTCTCAGATCATGCCTATTTTTCTTTCCTCATTTAATGTTTCAAACCTCTGCATTTATGAGAGCAGTTAGAATTTAAAAGTATCGTTACACACATAAGGGAAGTAGGTGTATAGCGTAGTTGAAATGTTCAGAGACAAAGCTGTCAGAGAGAGAGAGAGAGAAAGACAATGCTCGAGCATAAGAATTCAATGCTCGAGTGCAGCTCAGAATATTTCACAGAAAAGTTTAAGTGCTTTGATGTAATGCTCAAGTATTACATGAAAGTGTTTTGTAAAGAGTTAAATACTCGAGTAAGAATCTCAGTGCTTGAGTGTTGATAATGCTTCCAATAATTACTCGAGCATTCTGTGCCAGTGTTTGAATATAAGTTTTGAAAATGTATAATACTCGAGTGCTAGATAATGATGCTCGAGTACTATAAATGCTGGAAGTGAATGCTGGAGCATTATCAGAGAGTATTGGTGAATAGTGAAAATTTTCAGCTCGATACTCGAGCATAAAAAGCTAGGTCACAACACTCAAGTGATGTTAACCTGTGCTCGAGTGTTGGCTCTGCTGGAAGCTTTTACTTGAAGTATCACTTAACAGCACTACTAGATAACACAACACTCGAGTACTGCATTTGCAGTGCTTGAGTATTGGCTATGCTGTCAGCCAATACAGGAGGTTTTTTCTGATAGTGTTGAGAATAGCAGTCAACACTCGAGTGCTGAAATACAGTGCTCAAGTATTGGCTCTGCTGTCAGCCAATACTTGTAGTACTACATTGCATCATTGTTTATAAGCCCTACTTTAGCCTAATGCTCGAGTACTGACTTGCAATACTCGAGCATTGTCATTACTCTCTGCCAATGCTTGAAGTGTTTACTCAGAACATAGTTTAAAAACTTATTTTCAAAACACAGTGCTCGAGTACTATATTCTATTACTCGAGTATTGACAACACTTCATGTCAATACTTGGAGTGTTGCCTAGAAGCACTGAATTTCCTAAAGTTTAAAACTTGTAGTGCTGGAGCATTAAATCACAATGCTCGAGTACTGTCAATACTTTGAGAAAAACACTCAATTATTTTCATGAAGCACTGAATCAACATTTTAAAACTTGGGATTTAAAAACATTTAACATTTTCCTAGCAAAATTTTGTTATCGTCAAAACAAGGTATCAACATTCCCCCTTTTTGATGATGACGAAACCAAAAATCAGAGATTTAAGATTATTAAACCAGATAACAGATAGGCAAAAATTAGATAATTCTGAAACAAATTAACTCATAATGATTGCATATACACTAAATCCCAACAAGAGTACCAAAGCAGTTAAAAAATGAAATTATAACAAGAGTATTCCAAAAGATACTGAAACAAGACCTGAAACATAAAAACACTGAGGCACTAAAGATTCTGATTTATTCTCCCCCCTTTTGTCATCAACAAGAAGGGTCAGTGAGAGGGAGAGGGTGGAGCATTAGGCTGAGGATCAACACCGATGGGCTGAGGTGCATCAGAGGGAACAGGTGGATCAGAGGGAAGTGGTGAGGGTTCTTGAGAAGCAGGTGGAAGCTGTGGATCATGATGGAGAAAAGAAGAAGAAAAATCTATCATGGCAAGCACTGCTTCATTAAAAGAATCCTCAGGTGAGTATGCTTGAGGAAGAGGAGTAGCAGAAGTAGAGGCTTGAGACTCCCTGATGAATTCCTCAATAGAAAGCCCCCTACTATCCAACTTAGTCACCTTGCTCTGTAATCCATCAAGTTTTTCCAAGATTTCAGCCTTGAAATGTGAAAGTTCCTCACTCATTTTGATGATTGCAGATTCGAAATTCTTACCACTGAAATAATCGTTTGCAACCTTCAGAATGGTGCTCAAGCATGTCTGTGAGTGAGTCTGGAAGCGATTCACAAAGTTTTCACTCATTTTCCCAAACTCAGTTTCCATATAATGTTGAATAGCAGCATGAGCAAATGAGGGTGTAGTGGAAGGTTGAGAAGGAGCAAAGGATTGAGCTTCATCTTGACACTGTGAAGCAGCAGATATAGCCCTTTTCCTTTTCTTTTTGGCTTAAACTTGAGGATTCTCAATGCTGATGTTCATTCTGCGAAGGTGGACTTCTCCAAATAAGGTTGGCTCAACAACCTTGTCCAATATGTGCCAAATTTGAAGACTCTTTAATATGAATGATACTAGAGAAGGATAAGGCACAATCATTCTCTTTGATCCTAAATATACAAATCTCCACATTTATCAAATACCATTTCTCCTACATTTCTCTTTTCTTTCTTCATTATCCTTGCCATATTCCTATAGTCCATGTAAGCAAAATGAGTGTAATTTCCACTTTTATTCACTATACATCTAGAGTAGATGTAGTGAATCACTCTTTGCAAAGGTGGCATGGCAGATGGTTCAAAAGAGAGAATGCCAGTGAAAGATTTTCCAGGCCTCAGCAATCCAAAAATTTCATCCTTAGTCAAAGTGGACAGGTTTTCATCATACTTAGCAGTTCCAAGGAAACCATTCAAGATATCTGAAGTAATGAAAATTTCTTTGCCCCTCATCTTTGTAACCATTGAATAGGAAGTAATCTCTCTATCTTCGTTGGTCACAGAGTTTGAATACACATTGTTGTAAAAGATTCTAACTATTTCATGGCAGAAATTATCCTTAATTTGAATTAAAGTCTTGTAAATTTAGATACTTTGAATCCCATTTTATCCACCTCCTTAATGTCAACATATACAGCAGGACACAAAGGCCTATTTTTCAATTTTTTTCATACATAGATGGATTAGAGATATATTCTGAGGTAATGTTGAATCCCTCTGGTGCTTTTGGAAGTTCATTCCCCTTTTTCTTCCCTTTGCCTTTTCCTTTAGGTGGTGCCTTCGATATAGTGGCAGTAGTGGTTTTAGGAGTGGTTCCTTCACTCTCAATTTCTGAGTTAGTACCAGCAGTTTGAGTAGGCACAGACTAAGAGGTTGTAATCAGAAGACCCTTCCCCTTTTCTTTCACGATGGATTTTGGTTGGCTAGCACTGGACTTTTGAGAAACAGGTGCCATTGTCACCTCAGATGCCACGGGATTAGCAATTCACACCTTTTTGGATGGTGGTTTGGAAGCAGACTTGGATTTGGAAGGGGATTGTGACTTGCTCTTGCTAGCAGTAGAGTTTGTGTGTGCCATTGGGAATTTCAAAAGCAAAGTATAATGAAATGAGGAAATGGAAGTGTTCGGCAACGAGAGGGAAAAAGAGGTGATTTGAGAGGTTAAATGAGTGTAATGATGGATAATAATGGAGGGGTTTTGCCGAAAATCAGTTTCTGAGAGAGGTTGTAACTATTGAAAGGCAGTTACAGCAGTTCGGGTTAGAGGATTTTGTGATACTCGAGTGTTAATGAAAAAGAGAGCATAAGTAACCAGAATCTGCCAGTGCTC
>JANTPZ010138419.1:0-37910 GCA_025593235.1 Vachellia pachyceras
GTTTGGTATGGTGGAAATGGGAGGGTGGAAATGGAATTGGAATTGAATTCCATGATGTTGGCATGTTTGGTATGATGGAATTACAATTCCATGTGGAATTCAATTCCACCTAAATACCCAATTTCAATTCTATACCCAAACCTATGAAATTCATTTAGGTTCCATGGAGTCTAATTTTTTTGGACCAAAATATCCTCCCTTATGCAAAATAGTCTTTTTTATTACATTTAAAAAAAATCAACATTCATGAAAAAAAGATATGGATTCCATCTTCATTTTCATGACATACCAAACGTAATTTTAAAGCTCATATCCATCTCCATCTCCATCTCCATCAAAATCAATTCTAGGTAGGAAACGAGGCATAATTTCTTGACTTTGAGCGGATTTTTTATAATATTTTATACTCCTCTGAACTTTTGTGTAATTTCCCCATAAAAATAATCATATAATGTATATATACATTTTATGGGTTATCACAATTTCTTTAATTAATATTTTATAATTATGCAAAAATTTATTTAATTGCTATTTTTTAAAAAAAAAAGACTATCTCTTCTTGCGTGTGTATATAATTTTTTTTTTCCAACACATCCATGTAGAAAATTTTACATCTATAATTAGTATAGTTTATTTCACACTGGCTAGGGTTTTTTATTATCTTGTAATAATATATGGAGTTTTTTCGCCTTTGTAAACATATGGAGTTTATTCTTTCAATACGAAAATGTGAATAACAGTAAAAAATTTAATTGAATAACTTAATATAGAATATAAACTTTTTTTAAATAAAAATTTGAAATTTTCATATACACTATTCAAACTCATGAGTCTAATATCTAAAAATTTGGGTTGGCAATATAAGCGTTTTGGATTTGGCCCACTTTAGCCTCCTACCCACATGATAGTCTATTTTAGGTCCAAATTGATGTGATTTTGCAACAACAAAAAAACATTCTAGAGAGCAAAAGGTTGGAATTAACGTAAGGATTGATATCTCACAATGTAATAATTAGAAGTTCAAACTCAACAATACTTTCAATATAATTATTTCCATTAAAATAATACATATGCCTAGTAAAAAAAACATTTTAACCAATGTGTGTGGTTGGGAAGTCCGTATGAGTTTACAGATTTCGAGGTATTTTACGGATTTCAAGATGGTTTTAATGAATTTCGAGATGATTTTTACAGATTTCGAGATGGTTTTGTCTCAGCTTACGTGTACCGTTTGGGAAACGGTGTTCCCAATCAAGCACAACATATGTTGACTAATATTCCCTTTCGACTATAGATGTGTCAATTAGATAACTAATTTATAATGATTAAGAGAATTAATTAAGCTAGTTATTTATTAAAAATGTATGTTGGTTTTCTTAAAATATCTCTTTTAGTTATCTGCAAACAAATTTCATATAGAAACCCTTCGTTGATACTCAATCAAGAGAAATAGTTTGAAAAAAAATTATAAGTTTGAGAAATAAAATAAATCGGATTCTTATATTTATGACTATAATAAATCTATCAATTAAATACTGTATCTCGAATAGGAGAAAGTAGCAAACCCAATTTGTTGATTTTTATTTTTTATTTATTTTCCTCATGTAGTTATGTCATGAGAATTTTGTGACCAAAGCCATTTCCCAGTACAACACAACTATCTAGTTGGAAAAAAAGATGCACAACTTGTAAATACTGATCTTATCACACAAAACATATCACATAGTTGCATTTTGAAACTTCCCTCTCTCCCTCTCTTTCCCCCTCTCTTTGCTTCATTATATCATCACCACCCCACCAAAGTCCTAACAATTTACCTGTACCTCATCTCACAATGGATTCTCTTCTTTCTGAATTTTCATCTCTTTCTTCACACCTATCTTCACTGCTTCAAACCCTAACAGCCATATTTATTGCCATGATCATAGTACTATCTTTTCTCAAGTTAAGGTCAAGAAATGTCTACCTTGTTGACTTTGCCTGTTTTCTGCCACCAAACAACCTGCGAGTTCCTCCCTCCCACTTCATAGAACACTGTGAGATCTGTGATACATCCAAAGAAATCATTGATTTTGAGTCCAAAGTGTTTGAAAGATCTGGGATTGGGCCTGAAGCTTGCATGCCTGATTCAGTCCATGAGATCCCACCTAATGAATCATTAAAACATTCTCAAGAAGAGATTGAGCTTGTCCTCTTTAGCACAGTCCAAGACCTTCTTAACAAACACAAAGTCCATTCTGAGAACATAGACATCCTAGTATCAAACTGTAGCCTGTTCTGTCCCACACCTTCCATAACTTCCATGATGATCAACAAGTTTGGCTTCAGAAGCAATATAAAGAGTGTGAGCCTCAGTGGTATGGGATGTAGTGCTGGTATGTTATCAATAAGCTTAGCTAAAGATCTTCTCAAAGTTCACAAGAATTCCTTAGCTTTAGTTTTGAGTATGGAGGTTGTAGCCCCAAATGGTTATAGAGGCATTACCAAATCCAAGCTTATTGCCAATGTGTTGTTTAGAATGGGAGGAGCAGCCATTTTACTGTCTAACAGGAAACAGGTGATATATCTCTATATTTATATGGTTTTCTGTGTCTACATTTTTATTTTCTTAAAGCCATTTTTGGATAGAGGGGAAATGGGAGAAAAATAGAGGAGAATACTAGGAAGGAAAACTTAAAAAAATAGTAAGAAATATTACCATTCTTAGAGTTTTTCCTCATAGTATTCTCTTCGCTCTCATTTTTTCCTCATCCTAAAATGTTCTGTCTTTCTTTTTGATTGTATGATATATTACAATTCTATGGTTTAACAGGACAAGAAAATTTCCAAGTATGAGCTAAAGCACCTTGTGAGGACTCATTTAGGATCAAATGATAATGCCTACAAGTGTGTTTACCAAGAGCCTGATGAAGCTGGACTTGTTGGAGTGTCCTTATCAAGGGCACTCCTAAAAGTGGCTGCTCTGGCTCTGAGGACAAATATAACAACCTTAGGCCCTCTTGTGTTGCCTTACTCCGAGCAGATTCGCTTTGCTTGGTCAATGATTCGCCGGAGAATAACTGAACCAGGTGGTGACAACCACCAGAAGGCCACATATGTTCCCAATTTCAAGAAGTCATTTGAGCATTTCTGCATACATGCAGGGGGCAAGGGCGTGATAGATGCAATAGAGGAGAGTCTGAAGCTGAAGAAGGAAGATAGTGAAGCTTCAAGAATGGCATTATACAGATTTGGGAACACTTCATCTTCTTCACTTTGGTATGAACTTTGTTATTTGGAAGCAAAAGGAAGGGTGAAGAAGGGAGATAGGGTTTGGCAAATTGCTTTTGGAAGTGGGTTCAAGTGCAACAGTGCAGTGTGGAAATGCATATCTGATATTGACCCATCAGATAAAAATGCTTGGTCTGATATGATCCATTTGTATCCACTTGAGATACCTGAGTTTGATTGTTAAAGAACAACAATAAGTAAACTATTTACATGTTTTCTATGTGCTATGTGTATGTTTGTTTGTAGTGGTTGATCCCAAACATAATAAAAGCCAATAGAGAGAGATAGATTTGGTTAGTTGAATTCAAGAGATAACCCCTTTACATAGAGTGAACTGAATTGGTAGATAGAATGTAGAGACTAATCAATGTCCTATGTGCATGACTGATATGGGAAATGGAACGTTGGGGTAAGTTGAAGATGAATAAAAAGAATAATGACGAATGCCCAAACGAAGCAATAGGCTTTAGGTGTAATTGTTGCTTGATTTAGGTCAGTGTTTCTTTTTGAAGATTTAAGGACTCAGGAGTCAAAACCTGCAAAAGCATAATCAGTAACGCATGAGTTTCTGCAAAAGTGATTTGTTGTTGCAGGAATGGGAAATTAGTCAGATTGAGAATTCCCCTTTGTGCAGAAGTAGCCAGTATTGCTTCATTTTCGGTAAAATATCTTGAAAAATAGTAAATAAACAATAAAAAACAAAAGGAAATTTACAATCAAGTCCGAAATAGAAAAATTATTGAACAAAAGGTTTCAAAGATTCACAAAATTACCATAATGTCTCAAGAGTAGCTGCTGAGATTGTTAATGAAAGCTGTTAAAGTTGTTAATGACAACCTAAGTAGTTACTCCTAAAATCTAATAGTAATTTTATCAATCCTTGAAACCTTTTATTAATTAAATATTTTATTTGAGACCTTGTAAATTTCTCAAAAACACTTGTTTTTATATTTAAGTTAAAAAAATAAAATTTAACATGGGGAAAGAAAAGGCGTGAAACTAACTAGTCCCCTTCTGAGTAGTAGAGCTAGGAAAACGGGTTCAACCCACGGGTTGAGCCCCTCAACCCACGGGCTGAGACGGGCTCGGGCTGCCAATTTAAAAAAATGGGATGCCCAGTCAACCCTCGGGCTGAGGAGGGCTGGCCCGCGGGTTGGCGGGGCATCCCATTTTTTTAATTTTTTTCAAAAAAATTAATCATTTTATGCTTTTTAGAAGGAAGTGGATGATATTTCAAACTTTCAATAGCTTCAAATATTATTTTAAATTTTATTATTTCTTCTTAAATTTATACTTACTTTGGAGATTGTTAATTATGTATTATGTTTTTGTATTGTAAACATTGTTGATTATATTTTTTTAAAGATGTATTGTATTTTTCTTCTGAAAAAGTAAATGAACTTAGTAAATTTTATGTAAATTTGTTGTATTATTTTTTCTAAAATTTTTTTTACTAAGATAATAAAAAAAGTAAAATAAAAAAATGAAAAAAAGGTGGCGGGCTGGGATGGCAGCCCGTATGAAAACGGGCCAAATGGGCTCAACCCGTTTGACCCGCGGGTTGAGGCGGCTGACCTACGGGCCTGTGGGCCAACCTGTTTCCCAGTTCTACGTAGGGGCAATTGTGTAATAATCCCTTAAACGTGACCGGCACAGGTAGAATGATGGAATCTAATGTATATAAACTGTAAACTATGAAACGCTTCCCCCAGTCGTCACTCCAGAAGTCAGTCAACGCCAAAGTCGTTGCTTCTCCCTCCCTCTCTCATCCTGTATCACTGCGTTGCTCTGCCTGGAATTTATGTTTTCCCTCACGCTCACGCTCTCTCGTCCTCTCTCTCACTCGTATCGCTTTGTTTTCAGATAAATCTTATCTTGGCTTGGGTCTCGCTTCAGAATTCCCTAGTTGAGTGAGTCAGCTCGTCCTCTCTCTCTCCCTCTCGCATTGATTTGCTTAAATTTGCTGGTAATTTGATTTCCGAACATCTTCGGTGGAATCGGCGGGGCATGGAGCTCCTGGAGTCGCTGAATAAGGAGCAGATACTGCAGATTCTCTCCGATTGCTTCTGCCAGCATTGCGAGGCTCGTCTTCATGAACGAATTTCAAATCTCAGCACAAGTAAATCAAACTCCCCCCTTTTCCCTTTCTTACAAACTTCTCATGGTTTTTCGTTGTGTTCTTCTTATGAAGGTTTGTTTTCTTTATTTTTATTTCACTCTTTCTGGTTTTCTCTTATCTTTTATGAAAGAATCATCCCTTATCTTTTATTTTGTTCATAAATTAATTCAATACTTCCTTTAAACGCCAGGAAGCCACCATGAAACCTCACATGCTGCTGATGATGATAACTGTTTTGTATCTCCTAGACATACATCCTACAGGTTCAGGATTGGTAATACATTAGGCTTGTTTGGGGTGGCCGTTTGCCTCCTAAAAAGCCTGCGCTTACCGAGATAAAATTCGAATCACATATTTACTTCGGAATTTGTGTCCGTTACTATCCAAACAAGCCCATTATTTGTTATCTTTTTACTGACTGATGAAATAGCTTCACTCTTTCCCATGAGGATTTGAATTTTTATGAAAAATAATACTAAGTGACAGATATACTGAAGGGAATAGTGAAGTATTTTTCATTCTGTGTTTATCTAATATATATTTATTTAGATTTTTTTTTTTAAAAATGTAGGCAAGTACTATGAAACTCCTTATGCTGAGGATGAATATGCTGAATATGAAGATGATTATTATATATCATCTCCAGATGCATCCTACAAGTGTAGGAAAGGTACTGCTAGCTTCAACTCTGTGCATTTATATGGGGATTTACAATTTTTATGAAAAACAATCAGAGTTTAGAATTGATTTAAAAACAAATCGGCAGGCACTAAAATGAAAAAGAAGTATTTTTTATTCTATGTTTATTTATTTATTTAGTGCTTCTTTTGAATGAAGAAAATAACTATCAAACATATGATGCTGATAACGATGACTATGCATATTCTAAAGATGCATACGGCCATTCCAGAAATGGTAACGATTCGGTATTTCGCACTAGAAGGCATAGAGTAAAAGAGGATAGTGCAAGAAGCTATATCCATAGGCATGAAATTCCTTGGGTCAGGAAGCATACTGATACACGTGCTTATGATTCTACACCAAAATATTTGAATTGCAAACGACAATCCATATCACCCTCTGATTTTGACTTGCTACTAAGTGATGGAATCGGTGGAGGCACGTTTTTTGAATGCGGATTGTCCGAGGAAAAGAAGGAACATATAAGGTGTTCACTGGTTGGTAGAGAAAAGAACTTTTTTCACTTAGAGAGAATTGATGGGAGAGACATAAATGTTCTCGAAGGGCTTGAACTTCATAATCAGGTATTCAATGCTGCGGAGCAGAGGAACATTGTCCAGTATGTCTATAAATTGCAAAAGATGGGCCAAAATGGGCAATTTAGAGGTATATGTATTGGATTTCTCACTTTGCACTCTCTTTTCAGTTCTTTGGTTCATCATTTAACTAATTCATACGCTCTGAATTGTACTTTTTCTGTATTTCTAGTCTCTGCTTCTTCCCCCCTTATGCTTATGACTACTTTTGGCACATCTTTAGAACTTATTTTGAAAGAACTTGTATAGCCTTGTCTATGGACTAGTTATGCCTCACTACATGCTGCAAAATATTTGTCTTATACTTAGAATTGAAACTGATTATAGTCACATAGCCTATAAGAACAATTAGGGAGGGGTTATCTCTTGTTCAATAAAATCAAATTGGTTTTGCTTTCTTGCAAATATGCCAAGATTGAAGAAATAGATAAGACTTGGTAATTTGAGTTAACCTAGAAAAGTTGAGTTACCATCTTTAATCAAAATCATCATAAAACATTTAAACTAGCTTTTTTCCCCTTTTTGCTCTTCGTGCACTTGCTGAACTAGTGAGTTAAAGGCTCCTATTTTCTATTTTATTTTAAGTTTCAGAAGATTCTGTTCTCGCACTTTCATCATTTTGAGTTTTTCTGTTTTCAGAACGTACATATTCAGAACCTAGAAAGTGGATGCGTGGCAAAGGGCGTATAACAATACAATTTGGTTGTTGTTACAATTATGCAGTAGTAAGTTTAAAGTTGTATTTCCTCTCCTCTTTAATCTCTAGTGCAATCCATATAATCGACCTCATGTAGTGGAATAAGGCTTGTTGTCGTTGTTGTAACTTATAGGCTTCATGTTAAATCTTGCAGGACAGATATGGCAATCCTCCTGGAATTCTAAGAGATGAAGAGGCTGATCCATTACCAAATTTATTCAAGAAAATAATCAAGAGGATGGTTAGGTGGCACATACTGCCCCCAACATGCATCCCTAATAGTTGCGTTGTCAACATATACGAAGAAGGCGATTGCATTCCTCCTCATATCGATCACCATGATTTTGTCCGACCTTTTTCGACAGTTTCCTTGTTATCTGAATGTGACATATTATTTGGTTCAAATTTGAAAGTTAAAAGTCCTGGGGAGTTCCAAGGGCCTGTTCCTATCAATTTGCCAGTCGGGTAAGCTTAATTTCCTTGTTGACAAAACTTGAGAAAAGCGCGAATTGATGGACTCATGAGCATCTCGATTTAGTGGTACCTATTTTTTTGGACATCCTTCTAAAACCATCCATGATTGGTTGGTCAACCTAAAGTTCTCTCCGGACTTGTTTTCGTTGTCTAAATTGTGGAACCAAATTCGGCATTATTAGATTTTGAACATGTTGCCTAGACTTGAACAAGTTACAACCTTCATCATATTATTGTGTCATATTATAAGTAGATTTGCGTGAATCATGCATTTTGATTGATTCTTGTTTAAGGTTTAGAGATTCTGATGCGCATTTTGATAATGTAGATCTGTGTTCATTTTCACTGGCAATGGAGCTGATATTGCTAAACATTGTATTCCATCTGTCCCAACCAAAAGGTAATGTCATTTTTAAAAAAAAAAAATATTTGTCAAAAATCCTTAGATGAATTGGCTTTTATGAGTTTGGTGGAGTAGGCCAAATCATATGTAAAGATTTAGTCAGTTTTGATTAAAAAAAAAAAGATGTAGTCAGTTAGACCTGGTTTACCTATCTTCTGTTGAGTATCCTCTAGAAAATCTCAATACAACAACAACAACAATGTTGTTGTTATTATTATTTTATATTGTATTTTGAGACCTTTTCTCCCTTTTCTACAGGATTTCAATTACATTTAGGAGGGTTGATGATGCTAAATTACCAGTTAACTTCTTGCATGATCCTGAGCTGGAAGGAATCAAGCCTCTGAACCTTTCATTTCCAAACGAAACAGAGATTGAGAATTCAGAAAATAAGAAACACAAGACTAATAATAGTGTTTGAATCTGAGGCAAAAAGGAAACTTGAATAAATTGAGTTCATAAATTTATTATCTATAATAAAGTATGTATAATCTGTAGGGTTTTTGTATAATATGTGATTTTGTGGTAATTGTATGAGGTTGTAGAATAGCGTAGGATTATATTCATAACACATTTGAACTATGTTTTATGTTTTGTCAATAGGTATGAACTAGTGAAACTTTAATGTTAAGATTTGGTTTAGTACTGCTCCTCTCAATTTAATGTTAAGATTTTCAATAACAATATCACATTTAATAATATTCTTTGCAATTAAAAAAACAGAGAGGTGGTGTCAGAACATATTATCATGGTCATGTCTTGTAGCTTAGTCCGGAAGAGTGTATAGCCATCTTCACGGATAATGATCAGTTGATGGTTCCTCAAGATAAAGATTGAAGAGTGTATGCATGAAGAAATTCTGTTGATAGTGAAAACTTTTAGTGAGGATGGTTAACCCTAAAAATAAAGGGAGGTGGAGACGTTCACACTGGTTCGGGTTTGGAATTCCATTCTCAAATAAATTAGGCTATGGCTTAGCTTTAATTTGTGGTCCATGGCTCATCAAAGATCACTAGCTTGTTGTACAGCCATGAAGTAGACTTTGACCCATATGGTAATAACGTCACAGAAAAGACCTTTTCTTTGCTCAATGGAATTTTCGGCTTTTCAAGAAATAAAAATTCCTTTTTATCGATATCACTTTAACATTCCAAATATTATTACAAGAATTTTATCGATATTAATATGATTCGGTTTTGGCAGAAGACCTTTGGCTTGAGGATATAGGCAAACTAACTCACTGAGGAGTGTCGGATTATATCAGTGAAAGGGGAGGGTGGAAGATCAATCTCTCTGAGCCCTTCTTACCAGAGCATGCAATGCTTAGTATTGCTAACACTGTTGTGTCGATGAACAAGGTGGATGTACCAGTATGGAGGTGGTCATCCTCAAGTACTTTCTCAAACAGATCTGCCTATGATAGTCTCAGACAAAATGACAGCAATATTGATTGCTCTCTATATATGGAAGAGGATGTGGAAACTGAAGGTTCCTCAAAGATGTAAAGTTTTCACTTGGCTTTGCCTATACGAAACAGCCTCCTGACGAATGAGGTGCGTTTCAGAAGAGGACTTGCAGTTTCACCGAGCTGTGAAATCTGCCACAACGATTTTCACTGGTAAACAGGAGTCTTCTCTATCCCTTGTGGCGAAGACTCGGGCATGTTTGGACTGGAGTGGTGTGCGAAATTTATTGCAAGGAGGTAGGCGCATAATACCAAGTTTATGGCAGGCACCATCAAACGGATTTGTTAAACTCAAATGTGGATTGAGCATCGACTATGAAACTCCTTATTTGAGGATGAATATGCTGAATATGAAGATGATTATTATGCATCCTACAAGTCTAGGGATGGTAATGCATTACTACTAGCTTCGACTCTGTGTATTTACATGGCGATTTACAACTTCCATGAAAAACAATTAGAGTTTAGAATTGATTGAAAAACAAATCGGCAGGCACTAAAATGAAAAATACTAATATAAGATACTTTTTCATCGCTTCAATCAGATCAGTTCATATAATGTTCAAAAGTAACCTTCTTGAAATGTATCAGATCTACCTAGAATCAAATCACAGTGTTCTTTAATCAGTTCAATACATTCTGTTCAAAGTTAACATATGTGTAAAATCCTAGACCTTTATATCAGATCTACCCAAAACAAATGAATTTTTCCTGCTTCATGAACACAATCTTCAGATTTTACACTTGTTCTTCAACTTCACAGTGATAGCTTTAGTACATTTCAAGAGTATGCACATAAAAATAACTGAACATAAATCAATAATTTATTGTGGGTTTCACGTTTGATCCCCTTTTTCCGGCCTAAGAAGGATGAACTTTACCAGAAGAAAGTCCTTTCCAAGCAGATTTCATGGAAGCAGTAGCAGAATTGAGAGCAGCTTCAATATACCTTTTAGAAGCAACAGAAGCAGCTTTTTCCATTAACCTACCCATTTTTCTGACGCCCTCCGCAGTTTGAACAAGGCTATCAAGTTCAGATTTTTCCATCTTCTCAAGCTCAAGCTCAAAGCTTCTGAACTCATCCATGGCGGATTCCATCGCAGAGTCAAGATAGTCCTCTGCTTTCTGCAGAGCATCCTCTGCTTCTTCTTCCTCTTTATCTGCCTCAAGCTCCATGGCTGCCCAGGCCTTGTATGACTCAATCTCAAACAGCTTCATTAGGTCCTCTATGGTGGATGGATCAAAGTTCTTGTCCTGTAAAGCTTGGTCTGAGAGAAAGGTGAATTGCGAGAGAAGAGCTTCCATTTCCCCTTTTCCTTTCTCGCCTCTTCCTTTTCCCCTCTGTATGAGAATTGAAGGATAAGATCTGAATGGGTTCAGTGAAAGAAAAAGTAGGTGAGGAATCAATCATATTAAGGATGAGTTTTTTTTTTGTGGGGTAGAAAAAAATAGTCAGAAAATGGATTTTTTTAGAAGGTAAAAAAAACCAAGTTCTTGGGTTTAGTTGTGGCTTCGATGAAATGTGATTCCAATTTCCAAGTCAAAAATTTAATTTTATTTGAAGTATGATTTAGATATTATAAAAATTATTAGGGAAATTAGCTCAATTTTCAACACTTATTATTATTTCCTCTTATTTTATTTTGTGTCTAATTAGTAATTTGTAATTATAAAAAAATTCAAAATCACGAAAAGGGAAGGTGGAATAGGAACATAGAGCCGTTGGCACTGGCACATCTATTTCTGGGAACAAGAAATAAATTAAATAATATAGTTTGTATAAAAATATTTGTTGTTACAATGATGAGAAGATACGGTAAGGAGGGTGACTTTTGATATCTAAAAGGGAATCTCAATCATAGAAGGACAGTGGGGCCCATTCCTTTGAAATTTTGGGACTCAGAAGCAAACAAAACAACACAAGCTATGAGTGAATACGTGGAATTCCTTGAATCTTTTAATGGGAAGAATTACTCAAAAATTTCAAATAAGGAAATGTGTTACAAAATAATTCTAAAAGGTTGTTAATAATAAATCGAGAAGCACCATTTATAAATGAAACAGCTATCATTAACAACCTCTTGAAACTATTTTATAACATATTCACTTACTTAAAACCTCTGAGTAATTCTCTGTCTTTAATTCTTACATGGGAAAGGGCAAATCAATTTCTCACACCAAAAAACAAGAATTTGACCAACCGAACGGTTGACAAATAATTGACTCATACTTTATAAAATTGTATGTTTAAATCTCATTGTTAATGTAATGATTTTACGTATAAGCTATCTATGAATACATTTGTAAGGTTCTAAAACAATAGGTATATTTTGATGGGCCCCATGCTAACTAGTACAAACTTTTTAATAAAAAATTTATTACCTCAATAAAGGTTGAGTGTGCCATATGGAGCTAATTCCTCGTAATACAGTAAACTAATGCTACGTTTGGTACGCAGAACGAATTTTGATGGAATTGAAAGTGGAACTGGAAGTGAAATTGGAAGTGGAACTGGAAGTAGAAGTGGGATTAAAAGTATGTTTGGTATGATGGAAGAAGTGGGATATTATTTTAATTAAATATTTGTGTTTATAATGTGAAAATACCAATATACCCTTCTCCAAAACAGCCACCCTCATCAGTCCCAGATCGCGTTCTGTTCTAGCCTTGCGTTCGTTCATCGTGTCGTTCATCGTCAGTCCCAGATCGTTCATCGTTCGTTCGTTCATTCGTTCTAGCCTTGCGTTCGTTCGTTCATCGTCAGTCCCAGATTGCGTTCATTCATCGTGTCGTTCTCTCAAGTCCGGATCGCGTCGCGTCGTTCAAATCCGTAATCTAGATCGCGTCGTCTAGTTCCGTGATCGCATTAGCCGCCGGAATCAGTCGCCATCGCGTTCGGGAACCGGTCTCAAGTCCGGAATCAATCGCCATTGCGTTCGGGAACCAACCTCGATCACCACCTCGATCACCTTCGTCCAGTGCTGATTGTCGCTCGTTGTTGCAGGTGGAAGTGGGTCGATGTCGGAGAAGAAGTAGGCGGTAGGTTGTCGCCAGAGATTGGAGCTGGAGTCGCGTTCGTCGCCGGAATCAGTTCGTCGCCGTCCATCGATCGCTGTCCACCATCTGTTGTCGAAGGTGAAGACGAAGACGAAGAGCAGAGGTTGAAGGGCATAATGGTCCAAGTTTTCAGTTCCATGGAACTGAGGTCAATTCTCAAGGGCCAGGTGAGAACTGCTACTTCCCAAATTTGATGGAAGTGGTACTTCCATGGAACTCACTTCTCTCCAACCAAACAGGTGTTATTTTCACTTCCCACCTCAATTCCAATTCCACCACCTCATTCCCATGCTACCAAACGTAGCATAATGTTCAATGATCACATTTAGTGTTTAGCGATATTTAAAAAAATTTGCATATGGTATAAGGTTACATGTACTAAGTATCAATTTCTGCAATTTAGGTTTTGCAAACTCATTCATCACAACTATGACAGTAATTTGCGTTATAAATCATCCTCCAATTTTTATGTTTTAAACTCTGAAATTATAACCTACCCTATGTGTGTTTTTAAAAGGAACTAAAATTCAGCGAATTATTAGTAATCAATTTTCTTATCTATGACTTACTCTAACTTGTACTACCCCACTTTCTAATATAAGAGAGTTACGAGTTGAATTTAGTTTTAATTTATCAAAATAATATCTCGGTTGATTTTATCTTCTGTATTTATAATTTTTTTATAAATTAATTTACTTAACTTATAAACTCATATAATTTAAGGTCATACAAGTATATTTTGAAGAGATTATATCACATTTGTCATAATTAATAATTTGTCTAATTTTATTATTCTTATATTAAGGAACGAAGAGAGTATTATCTTCCCCTTCAGTTCACTTTTTTCCTTATCAATACATCATCATAAACAACAATAAACCAACATTAGGTAAGAGTATACTACATGGATCATACGTACTTATTATTATGTTCTATCAATAAGTCTTTTTGGTTATCCATGTTATAAAGATTCTAACAGAATTTTAATTTTTACATTAGTTATCTCTAACTTAATACAACACTTCTCCTTTGTCCAGCTTTAAACCCAGTTATTAAACATAAGTAAATCTATCAATACATTTTGTCCGTTTGGTAAAGCGGTAGAGAAACACTTTTATGCAAACCGAGGCAAATATGTGAATGAGATTATCTTGTTTTATGAAAACATTGTTAAACGTGCTTTTGAGTATAGGTTAAGCGTTGCCAAATAAACTCATTATTTATGACTTTGAAATGATTATAACAATAAGGTTATGGCAAGTCTATATAGTTCATTTTTTTTATACACAATTTTAGAAAATGGGTTGGGCTCACCCACGATCCAAGGGCAGGGCACCTAACTTGTAATCCACTAGGGCATGTCCCTGTGGGCACGAGAGCAAGCCAAGCAAGCCCTTTCAGATCTGGCCACACAAGTAGAATCACCCAGCTTCACTAAACTACGGAGATGCCTCCCCAAACGCCGCGACTGGAACCACAACAAAGTGACCTTCCCCGGGATCGAACACTCTCCCTTTTAGGTGAGAGTGATGGCCCAATCCCTTCGTCAGTTGAACCCACAGATAATGGGTAGTCTATATAGTTCATAAATCATTGATAAAAATACACATACAAGCCCAAAAGGTCATGCAATGATAAGCCCAAAAGGACTTTTTGGGCTTGAGAGGAAATCTTTTGGTGTCAAAAATTGGAAATTCTCCAATGGCATGTATAAAATTACCTTCAAAAAAAATATTTGGACTTGGCAAAAATAACTCTCTCTAGTGAAAAGTATATATAAAACCAAAAATGAAAACTTTTACAAATGTTTGATTTCATGAACAGGGATCACATGTAACCATGGTACATTTTATTGTTTATTTGACATAGAAATGTAATCATGATTAGAATGGATTAGAGCAAATCAAGTAATTCCCATTACATAACTTTAACTGTGTGATTCGGATTACATCTTGTATGAATTAACACATGAAACTTGTACTTTTTATAAATTAATATTTAGAGATTTATATCATTCATTTTTAATCTTGTTAGAGTTAAGAAGCTTATTTCACTTTTTCTATTTTTATGAATAAAATATGAATTTCATTTCATAATCTTCTGATAACATATCAAATAAATATTATTCATTCATCATTCTATTACATTGCAACAATTATATTTTATGACATTTGCATGAGCTTGGTGAAACAAAAGGCTATCAAAAGCTGCTGTTGTTTAGTCCGGTTGCAATGTACAGTGTATTCATCTGGGCCTGTCACTGAATATTATTTTTTTGAAAAATATATATTAAACATTTCCTCTGCCCATAATACGAAATATTTGATATATATTAACCTTTTTGTGCATAAGATGATTCTTTTTATTTTTATAAACACATATAAAATGACATTTACTATATATATTTGTGAGACGTAAATGATAATTTCTTCAAAATTTGGAATGAATATAAACATTTTTAATTTCTGAAAAAAAAATCAAATCATATTAAATAATTTTTTAGTAGAAGTACACCTTACATTATCTAACTTTATATTAAGTTTCAGTTTACTTTTTAAACTAAAAACTACATTTTTAATCCTTTAATTCTAACATTTTGTTTCATTTAAGGGAAAATGTTGATTATGCAAATTTAAATACTGATAAAAATTATTAAATTTAAAAATATATAAATAATTATATTAAATGATTAAAATTTAATCATATTTTGTTGCCACATAATTACATAATCACTGTTTAAATTGTTAAATGAAATTGATAGCATTAAGAATAAGAGATTAAAAGTGCAATTTCTAAATTTAAGCTTCCAAACTAAAATTTAATGTCAAATGAAATGATCAAATATATATTTTAACCATATTTTTTTAAAAGATGTATTTTTATTATAAATTAAGTATCATAGATGACATGGACTTTAGAAATTAACTTTAGGGGAGGCTTATCTAATTTTCATAATTTATTACTACCTCCAATATTCAAATATTTTTCTGACTAAATTTATTACTTAGAAAGAGTTAGTTGACGTTTTTGAAGTAATTAAAATGGTTGAATAAATTACTTAATTGTAACATATATTCTAAAATACTTATATGTATCATTAAATCATGTATCAGTTTATAAGTTAAATAAATTAATTTAAAAATAATAAATATAATAATATATAAATTGATTAGTTTCCTTAATTTATATATAAAAAAGTCGATTGGTTGTTATTTTTTATATGCATTTGCCAGCCCACCCCGCCTGGACCACAGGTTATGGTGGGCTGGCCCGCAGGTTGGCGAGCCAGCCGCCAGCCCGCTTTTATTTTTTTATTTTTTATTTAATATATTTTATATATTTTTACCTTTTTTTCATCTTAATTTTTTATAAAGATAAAAGTAATAGTAAATTCTATTTTTTATGATAAATAATACCTAACATATTCAAAAATGGTATGAAATGTTTTATTTTTTCATATTAACTTCCTATAATATTGTATTTAAACTTATAACAAAACATTAATACTTATATTTTTTGAAAACTTAAAAAATTCATTATTAAAAATTTATTGATAAGAAAAGAATCATATGACTCTATAATTTTATAAGGAAAAATTAAAAAGGAAAAGAAAAAAGAAAAGTTTAATTTAAAAAAAAAATTCTGGCGGGTTGCATTTCTGCAGCTTACCAACTGGGAAGGGGTTGCGGGATGGCCCGCGCCAGCCCGCCGACCCGTGCAGGTTGATGAGTGTTACCCGTGCAGGAATGTAAGCCCGCGTTACCGATACTAATGACTGAATGTAATAAAAAATATTTAATTTGATGAGTGTTAGAAAAGGAAAGAGAATAATGCATGCCATTAAATTCATAAAAATGTACTTGGATAATGGACATGCGTGACTATGCATTATATGCTATATAGGTAATAGACACCTAACAAGTCTATTTGCTATATGCTATAAAGGCTTCTCTATTACTATCGTGAAGTAGCATTCTTCTTCACCTACCTTCTCCATTTCAATGGTTACACGACACCCACCCACACACGGTTAATGCATAAATTTACATTAATTTTTTTTCCGCAAAAATTATTGCTTTAAAATATTCTTAAAGGCATCGTTACTCCCCGCAAAGTTTTAAAATATAATATTATTAGTTCATTCCATTAAAAAGTTAATATAATAATATTATTTCATTCCATGAAAAAGTTAACTATGATTATTAAAAATTAATATTGTTTATTATATTTTTTAATTGTACCTTGTAACATTATTTCATTTTAAAACTTTTGAAAAGAATATTACTCTTAAAAAAAGCTTTTAATACAACATTACTATTTTGAAAAACTTTCGAGATAAATTTATATATTAACCCTCTTTATACAAGTACGTGTAATGTATTGACATATGCATGTAGATTTTTCAATGTTGGGATAGTTTATACAAGTGGAAGTTAATAAAATCTATGATTTATACTTTAAAAAAATTATCTAAACGACTCATGTGTTTACACAAAAGCCAAACTGAAAAGTAACTTATTAATTAAGGCAACGTGTAATTATTTTTTTTTTTCTCAAAAATTTCATTGATGTATCACCCTATATTACTTCTCATTTTTAATAAAATATAAGAGTATGTTAATATCTATAATTTTTTTAAATTAATTTGTCTCATTTGTAAAATGATATATAATTTAACAATACAGATAAGTAAATAATTTTAAATAGTGTATTTAGACTCTTTAATTTCTGAAAAAAATGAATCGATTAATGGTAATATTGTAATAGTGTGTATTGTTAGGTAAGTGAGCTAACTTGGAAATGAGAATATAACAAGCAATTGCAGTTGGTTATGCCATGTATAAGATTACAATAGATACTGCTTTTCACATACCTAGTTAGTGGGCTCGTTTGAAAAAATGGTGGAGAAGTACTTTTACGCAAATCGAGGTAAATATGTGAAGAAGATTATCTCGTTTTTTTTGTTGCCCGCCCCGTCTCCGGAGCTTCACCCCGACTAATCCGGACTTAACTCGCGTCAAGCACCCGGGAAAGGTGGGAAGGTCTTCCAGCAGTGACTTCTACATTCGCAAGGCTCGAACTCGAGACCTTGCTTAAGCTGAAACAAGCCGTTTACCACTTAATCCAACCAATCGTTGGTGAGATTATCTCATTTTACGGAAAAACACTGTTAAATGTGTTTTTGAGCTTTTCCATCATTGTCCGATTCAAAATGCAAAACTTTGATAATTAATAATTCACAAAGTTATCATCATAATCTCTTACCAACTCTATCCAATTCCATTTCTGCCTTTTGCTTCCTTTTGCAAGATTCCACTTTATCTCAATATTTTGCTTTTTTCTTTTCGGTTCATATCTTTAAATCAGTGGAGAATATGATTTTCCTGGTTTTTTTAAAGCTATTCTTTCATCTTCTTGTTTTACCCCAAAAGGCACGCCAAATGGAATTCTTTTGCTGTTAATTAAAGATAAATACCTACATACTTTTAGAGTACCTCGTTATATATGCTATTTTCAATAAACATATTTCAATTATCTTTTTTTGTGAATCTTATATCCCATGAATTTCTTTTGATCATTTCTCTTTCCCCATAACCCTATATGATATGTACTTTGATCTCGTTTGAAAGTTCATTTGAGAATGGTTTTTACGGATTTCAAACAAAACATACATTTTAAAATATTGCATTTGGGGAATTATTGGCTTTTACGGAGTTATAGGCAACAAGTAGGTAGGAAAGAGAGAAAGAAAAGGTAAGAAAGAGAAAATTTATTAGGGGAGATCATGTAATTTGACAAGAAAATAACTTTTTTCAAAACTTAGATTTCAAATCGAGGTTTTATATCCAAAATAGCTTTTTAGAAAAAATTTTGTACTTGAACAAAACTTAGATTTTACAATAAGACCTAGGTTTTGTATAAAGATTCCAAATAAACCCTTATTAAAAAGAGTATAAATAATAAATGAGATGACACTAATGGAGTACATGGAGCATCTAACCATGTCTCTTAAAATAAATGTGTCTGTGTGTGTGAGAAAAGTGTCCTGATCTTCATAATTTTAATTCATAAATAAGCATGAGTGTATTTTTATAAAATTGTAATTTTATTGAAAAAGAAAGAAACCACCTCTTCAAGACGTTGAAAAATGCATGACAATACAATTAAAAATTACTAGAATATAGTAATATAAAAATTCTATCAAACTTGTACTGAATTATTAAATAAGATTATCTCCAATTAAAAGTTACAAAATGCATGACAATACAATTAAAAACCACCTCTTCAATTAAATAAGATTATCTCCAAAATAAGAACACCCATAATTTAAAAAAGCCACGACTTTTTTTATTGAATTATTAAACTCATTAATTCTTTATTTCAAACAAAGATTAAGATAAGAGTTTCCTTAATATTCAATTTAAGAAAAAGGTCCAAACCCACCTCTCATTGGTACAAGCTGTAAGGACTTCCGTCTTTTAAACAAGAGGTTACAATTTAATTTTATGGGAAATTTATATTCAAGGTCCAAATGGGAGAATTAATAAACAAAATGTCCTAGAGATTTTACAAAATTACCATAAGGTTTTAGGAGTAGCTGTTGAGGTTATTAATGAAGGCTGGTAAAGATGTTAATGACAACATCAATAGCTACTCCTGAAACCTTATGCTAATTTTGTAAATCTTTAAAACATTTTATTCATTAATTCTTTTATTTGGGATCTGAATGCAAATTTTCCTTAATTTTTTAATATATTTTTTTGAGAAGTAACTAATTGAGCAATAGATATTTGTTACCCTCCATACCCCTATAAAATTTCTAAATATGAACTTTTAATCAATTTTCCCTGGTTCTTTTAAGAACCCAACGGTGATTTGTCACAATCCATATTTAAATATACATTAATTTTATGTGGAATGCACATACCCCAAAAAAATTTTTTAAAAAAATCTTGAAAATGATATGTGATGCGTCAAAATAAATAGGTTAAAGTATACTTTTAATTCTTTATGTTTACGTTAGGTTTTACTTTAATCATTTAAGTTTAAAAAGTGTACTTTTAGTCTCTCAAACTTAAAGCCATTAATCTCTATTAACGGAAATTGCTTATTTATCAAACTTAACGCCGTTATTTTAAATCTTTTTTATTTTACACAATTTAAAATATCAAATTTATTATATTATTAAATTAAAATTAGAATGTGAATATGCTTTGTCAATGTTTTATTGCATAGTCATCAATTAAATTTGATGAGTCAGCAATTTCGGTTAAGAGAGACTAACGGCGTGAAGTTTTGGGAACTAAAAGTGCACTTTTTAAATTTAAAGGACTAAAATGAAACCTGATGCAAATGTAAGGGATTAAAAGTATACTTTAACCGAAATAAATACTATTAAAATTAAAAACAAAAATTTAGGTTGATTATTGTGTCAAAAGAAATAGAGAAATTATGTGAATTTGGGAAGTGATTCCCAATCACGTTACACGTAAGTCGAGATAAATCTCCTCTCACGTACTTATATCGGAATCTGTAAAATCGTTCTCCCAGTGAATTCTCAAACACATACAATTGTTTGAAAACTTCGTTGAGCACAATTATTTGAATTCGAGTATCGATATTTTTTGGATATAAATTCATGCTCAGTCTTGATACAACTTTTTTTTTTCTGTGTATAAAAATATCATACTTATTTAGAATTAGATTTTTACACCAATAAAAAATAAACTTAGGAATTAGATGAAAAAAAAGGTGACGGATAAGGTGTGGCGAGGGCACACACACAACTAATAGACAATGGACGTTGAACTCATTGTGACGTTGAAGTGGAAAGCGTTGGCGAATCCGATGATTAATATTCGCTGCCTACTCTTTAATCCGACTTCACAATTTCAACCCCCCCTAAACTAAATAAACCACAAATTTTCTCGTTCCGTTTAGATAGTCCATTGAAAAAATGGACACAGATTCTGAGACAGTTTATGTGAGAGGAAAAGTGTCTCGGTAAGCGCACCCGTTGTGCAAACGGGCAAAACAAACAGAGCCTTGGGAACACCGTTTCTCCAATGGTACACATAAATCGAAATAAAATCATCTTGAAATCTGTAAAAACCATCTCGAAATCTATAAAAACTATCTTGAAATTCGTAAAACCATATTGAAATCCATAAAATACCTCAAAATCTGTAAACTCATTTCTCCCAACGGAATTCCCAAACACAATGTTCATACCTCAAATAAATAAATAAATATATAAAATAATTTAATTATATTATGATCATTATAATTTTTACAGGGTTAAACCTATTTTTCGTATATATTGTTTATCCTAATTTTGAGTTTTGATCCCTTAAGTTTAAAAGTGTGTGTTTTAATTTTTAAATTCATTTTATCAAAAACTGTTAGTCCATATAATTTTAAAACGTTCTTATACTTTTAACCAGATTTGATTTTGGACTTTATACTTCAAACTGGTTTTTATTTTAGTCCCTACATAGTTAAAATATTCAAGTCCTTAAAATAACAAGAATATATCATGCAAGAATTGTGTTCCATATTTGCTCCGTTTGGCAAAGCTTCTCAAGAGCCCAAAAGCACGTTCAACAGTGTTTTTCTCCAAAATGAGATAATCTCATTTACATATTCGCTCGGCTTACGTAAAAGTACTTCTCTACCGTTTTTACAAACGAGCCCATTATCTTGTTCAATTATTACGCTATTTCACTATGATTAATAGAGTAAATGACACAAGCAAAATTAAGCTCATTAATATCGGATTTACGTCATTTTTTAAAATAATAAGAATCAACAGTTTTTTAGAAACTCAAATAAGGTAAACTACGTGAATGGAAAGTAGGTTTATCTCTCTTTTTTTTTTAAAAAAAAATAAAGGTGCAAATATTGGGGAGCCGTCTCGGTGGAAGAATTAGGCACTGTGGAATCATAAACTATCATTCCTTTTTGTGTTCTCAATTTGATTATACTTGGGAGCACAATCCAACTCATACGCCTTGTTGGCCTCCACTTGGGAAATATGAATGCTCAACAATATATATATATAATTAACAAAAACCGTTCGTCTGGTTGAGTCTAGTTTTAATTCGAAGTGGTTCGATCCGTTTTGATTCGGTTCAAATAAACTATATACCAAACCGGTTAGTTAGGATGGACCGTGTTATAGTTATAGACCAATTGATTGTATCACTTTATTTGGTTTGGTTTTGGTGACTCATTTTTTTAAGTGTTTTGTACTATGAATTTGTTTTTTTATTATTGTTTAATTTTGTTGAAAATTCCTATGAATTAAAAATTAAGTTGTAATGTTTTTGGAAGAGTTTTGTATAATTATTGATATTTTTTCTTGTCTTAATTGTATTTTTTAGGTTGAAATATTGCTTCACGTGAAAAAGGCAGTAACAAATTGAGGTCTTGCATAGGTAATCCAGTAGATTAAGTATAATTCAACCCAAACTTAGGTGTTCGTAGGATCAGATCGGACCACAATCTACCAAACATGACCATTCAAAAAATAGAATAGACTTAGTTTGTTAAAAAGATATTTGTTAATCAAAGTTCGAATTCATATTTGTTAAAAAGATATTTGTGTTGTTTCGTGAAATAAAAAAATAAAAAGTATAAATATAAATAATTTTTATTTAAAAACATGCTTGACCTTTTACATTTAAAAAATCTCTCTTTTTTTTCGCCTAATGTTTTACTAATTTATGCCATTATGCATAATTCAAAGAATGAGACCAAAAGATGGTTCTAGCTAGGGGAGAGTGCTACCCCGTGGGGTAATCCGCCACCCGCCCATTTATGTTTTCACGGGTACGGTGCAACCCGTACCCGTGGCCAAACCCGTTTTGACCCGCACTAACAGATACAGGTTAAAATGGGCGGGTTGGTTCGGGCTTTTTAAAACGGATACGGGCGGGTCACGCGGGTCCGGGTTAATTTGCTCACCCCTAATTCTATCAGTAAGAAAGAGTTAAAATCATTTCAGCATGAGGTCTTACTCACATGAATTGAAAAAACATTTTAGAAGTTGTCACTCTCAAAGTCTCAATTAATCTGTAATAACCAAATTTAATTATATTAAATAAATTTATGAAAAATATTTGAAAAATGAATCATCCTATTTACAACAAACGATTAGTTCTTATTTCATACATGCATATATGTAATTCTATTACAGGAAGGGTAGCAGTTAAGAATATAAAATAAATTTTATATTGGAAAAAAATGAAACAGATGCCATATGCACATGTGGATTAACATATTTGGTTAGCTATACTTAACTTGGATAATAACATATGAGATTTCTAGCATTTAAAGGGTCCGTTTAGAAACATGGTAGATAAGTGCTTTTACTATTTACGAGGTAAATGTGTGAAGGAAATTATTTTATTATGCGGAAAAATACTGCTCAGCACACGTTTAGCTTTTCCAAATATGATTTCAAACATGGTCAAGAACTTTCGGGAAAAAAATTTGTACTTAATCTTGAAACAAAAATGACATGTGAACGGTAAACTCAACATATTTAGAGCATGTTTGGATCTCAATTAAAATATAGGTTTTATCCAAGTATAAAATTTTTTCAAAAAAGATATTTTTTTATACAAAATATAGGTTTGAAAAAGTTATTTTCTTGTCAAGTCATACACTCTTTTCTAATAAATTTTCTCTTTTTTATTTTTCTCTTTCCTCTTTCCTACTTAACGCCTCGAAATCCGTAAAAGCTAATAACTTCTCAAACACAATCACCTTTTAAAACTTAAGTTTTGTCTCAGAATCCGTAAATGCTATTATTTAAAAATCTAGGTTTTACATTAAACTTCGTAAAAACTATTCTCAACTGGACTTCCAAATAAACCCTTAATTAACTAACAGTTAAACTTAATCTCGATAGCGGTTAGAACGAAATTGCTACAGTTTGAAAACTTTCAGGGCGATGTTACTCTTAAAAAAACTTTCAGGACAACATATTTTTCAGTGAAAACTTTCAGAGTAAAATTACACTTTATCCCTAATTTTTATATCGAAATATTATTTTTCAGTGAAAACTTTTAGAGTAAAATTACACTTTAACTCTAATTTTTATATCTTACATATGTGTGTATATATAATATTATAATTCAAGGAGCGTGGTAGTTAGGTTGATACAATTAATTTTATGTTGTCCTTTCTATTATTTGATTTCACCTTATCCCATTTCATGTAATATTCCCCTAGGCACATGACATTCCACCTGTATTGTGTGACTTTAGTCAATTCCTTAGCTTCCTTAGCACAAAAGCAGCATCTTGATGCCAAAAAAAAAAAATGCTCATTCAATAATTCCCCATGTTTCATTTGATTATTATTGACTTTGTTAAGGAATCCTGTCAATATTCCCCTTTAACTTTTGCCATTTATTGTATGAAAGATCGGTAAAATTACTATAAGATCTCAACTGTAACTGATCTTGTTGTTATTGATGTTTGATGAGGCTGTTAATAACAACCGGACCAGCGACTGCTGGGACTTGATGGTAATTTTAACAATATTTGAGATATTTTTATTTATTAATTCCTCTCTTTGAAATCTGATGGTAAGTATAATATCACCGCTAATTTGCCATAGAGTTAGGCCTTCTTTCATTGCCATTCAATGTTGACATATAAAGGTTTGCTTTTTAGGAGCATGAAAACCTATCTGCAAAATTGAAGGCTACAGATTTTATTTAGGCTGTTAGTGTTTATTCCTTTGAATAAAAAAGTATTCACATATTAGAAAAAAGGGAAATTTAGTGGGAGGTTCCAAATAAGGGACTTATTTAATGAATGGTCCCAAAAATAAAATATTTATTCTGAGGTCCTATTGACAACATGAAGTCCTTTTATTGACAACATCATGTGCTGGATTGACAACACCTCGTGTTGTCAATGGATCTCAGAATAAATATTTTGTTTTTTGGGACCATTCATTAAATAAGTTCCTTATTTGGGACCTCCCAATAAATTTCCCTAGATAAAATGCATGTAAAAATTACATATAAATAGCATATTTCGTATTATGTGGTAATAAATTTTTTATTAACTATATATATTATTGGAATAATTATTGTATTTTTTTGCTTGGCGCCGGTGATAATATGATTATGGCCGATGCAGTTTTCTCCACTTCATGCCCTAACACACTTCTTTTCTCTTTCGCCTTTGCTTCCCCTCAACGTTCGGTAGCCTAAAAAGCAGAGAGAGAGAGAGTTCGTACTTTGTACGTAGAGCGTAGTGGATAGTGAAACTTTTTAGGGAGGTGGGACAAGCACAATGGGTCTCTCTCTAGTTGTTAAATGTTAATTGAATAGGCTTGCCCACCATCAACACTTGTCTCTTGTGCACTTGTCGAGCCCCTCTTCTTGTTGTTGAGGCCAGAGGGAACTGCGTGGTGCCACCTCTGGTTGGAGAGAGAGAGAGTTCGTGAAGGTTTTGGGTATTCCAGATGCTTTGCGAATGGGCAAAATTCAACATCAAAATCTGCAGCAACGGCAGAACCATGACCCTGAAGATCCAGCTTCGTCGGGACTCCTCTGCCGGGGATGTTCGGTGGTTCTTCGGAGATTTGCAAACGAGTTCAGTTTCAAGTGCATCTTCGTTTTGATCTTGAGTCTGTCGGTTTTGGTTTCTGGGGTTTTCTGGGTGTACCCTAGAGTCGCTATAAAGTCTTGGTACGATGCCAGCGATGTAATTAAGCAAAGTGGTGAGTTTTCCCCTTTCCTTCCCTCTCTAATGACTAGTTTTTTTTTGTTCATTTGCCATGTTTTGATCAAATTGGCATGATTTGGTGATTCTTATATATGTGAATTTCTTATTTCACATTTTGATTGGTTGATTTTAGTTTTCTAATGTTCTAACTACTGCCTATTTGGTTATTTTGTTTATTGGTCCTGATGCTCTTGATAACAGTCCATCGGGGGTTATTGGTGATCTCGTGTTTGTAGTTGTCGATCGATGTTAGATTTTGTATGTGATGCTTTGAACTCAGTGTAGTTAACCTTTTCTTCTTTACTTCAATCGAGGAATCCTTCTGCTTTGGAGGCTCGGGGTGCAGTTGTCGGCCAGATTATTCTATGATCATATTTCTCTATAAATTTGGAAACTTAAATGTGTAAATTCAAAATGTTTTATTCTCAAGATTTTGGGTATCAGTTCTTTCACCATGATCTATATTATGACACATGCAAAGAGGAGTGACACTGGCAATACTACTTCATGTCTGTGTTAAACGTCTTGTCTATGCTGCTGCTGTTGCAGATTTGAGATCTGATAGCTTCCTGACTGTGATATGATATAGATGATAGATCACCCAACATTTGTCCTGAAACTTCGTATGTCTTTAAGTTCTTCCCCCAAAACTTAGCACGATGTTTTCTTCTTCTTTAATTTAATTTATATCTAGTTATAGGGGCGATATATGGAAACACGCATTAACTATAGTTTATATGTAAAGTTAAAAATATATTTAACATAAAAATTACAATTTTTTGTTAAACAATCAACTTATCAATTACACTTTTGGAAGTGCTGATAGGCTCATTTGCACCATCCATACTGAAAAATAGGAATGACTAAATCTGGGAAGAGAAAATTGTGGATCTCCTGCTTTATAGAATGTCTTTTTTGGCAGTCGTGATCTAGAGAGATTTCAAGAGGACATATAAGTTGGTTCTTTTGCACATTTCGAGATGATTGATACAAGTGCTCTTAGCTAAAAGAAAGAAGAGAAAAGGATTAAAAACTAAAGGATGACTGTTTCTCTCTTTGGACAGGAATTAGTTTTTTGAAATTCTGTTTTGGAAGTAAGATAGGCAATTGCATTTTATTCTTCTGTTTTGTTTGATCAAATATAAATTTCCTTGCCTGGGGCAACTTAAGCCTAATTTTTATATACCAATGTTTTTGTTGTTGAAAGAAATAAAAAACTTTTCTGAATTATGCTAATCGGCTTTGGCATGATATATCAAGCTCTTACACATATCAAAACTGGCAAGTAAGGGCTTATAAGATATAAGGAATAAAGATTTAACTTAAAAATTTCAAAGATGAACGGTCCCCATGTTTGATTTGATGTCAGTGAATACTCCCTGTAGCTTGCCTTTGTTGC
This sequence comes from Vachellia pachyceras, assembly GCA_025593235.1. Lineage (NCBI taxonomy): Eukaryota > Viridiplantae > Streptophyta > Magnoliopsida > Fabales > Fabaceae > Vachellia > Vachellia pachyceras. Next base: position 26,911 of record JANTPZ010138419.1, read on the forward strand.
TTAGGCCTGTGAGGACTGATTGGACTAGTGGTTAATGCTTATTGTAAAGTCTTTGAATATATTTCATGGTCTGAAGCTTTGTGTTTATCCAATTGAAATGAGTACACATATAACCATTCGAGGTAGAGGAAATGCTATGGAATTCCTGAGAATCAAGCAACAGAGAAAAGAAAGGGAGCACATACAATCATTGATAGCGATAAAGAGTTGACTGCCAATGATAACTAAAGAACGAAAGGAGCCATTGGAGATCCTACTGCATTTATGACCAACACTCATGAAACAGTAATTAATGATTTTATGTGCAATGCTAATTAATGCTGCAGCTCATCTCTGTAGCAACGCACAACTCAACTCTATTGTAAATTTGTATTTTTCTATGTTTTGAGATTTAATTCTGCAGTTTAGATAAGAATATGATAAACTTTTGCAAGTATAACTTCTTGGTCTTGCCGGATTGGCGTTATTATTTTTCTGTCTGTAATTTTTGTTTCCCCCCGTTTTGACATACATCTTATGCACTCATTGTTATTTAAACGGTATTGCTATGTCCTTTTCAGTTATGACATGGTTTTTGTTATTTACAATGGTTCAAAAGCTTGAATAACCTAGTCTTTCTACCTTTCAGACGATCATCTGAAAAATGTTTTATAATTAATATATCATTTTATGTAGGGTCTGTTAATGGTTACTGATGTAAATGAGTTATTGCTTACTGTTGAAAGTCACTGATCTAGCAGGGACTTTTCTGTCATTTATGCCTTTTTTGGTGTTATTTTTATTCCTTTAATTATTCTTATTTAGCCTAGGACTCAGTCGCACCTCTCTGTTATGATTTCAGAGTATTAAAACTAGATTAAATTCTCCTAGATCCTTAGCTATGATTGGTAGGCATGTTGCCTAAGTATTTGACTATTTAACCTAACTAGTAATGAGAGTATGATGCGGCTGATCAGTATAGAGGGTAGAAAACTTCACTTATCAGTAATTAGTTTAATGAATTTGAATATTTTGTAGTAGCTGCTGACTGTTGTAAAACAGCTTAGTGTTGTTTGGTTATGAAGGATTGCTTTTCAGTTACCATGCATTATGGGGTGGTGAATATTGGAACTGTCGTGGGGATCCTCAAATACTACGATTTCGGTAAATTCTTTATTTATATACTAAAAACTATTCCCACTTTCCTGAGATTAAGATCAGGTTGATGTTGGAAGTAAAATAACTTAATTTATGGGCTGATCCTTTGATGGTTTGGGTGTGTTGCTATCTCCAAGAGGAATAAACCTTTGTAAGGCAACCATGTAATGGGAAAATCAAAGTCCTTTTCTGTTCCTGTATTTTGTGTTTGCAATACATGTGGTTTGTTAAAATGCTTTAACTACTTTGTATAAGACTTCTCTTCATCATTTTTGTAATTATACCTTTTTTTATACGTTTCTTAACCTTTTTCTTTTGTGGATTTCAGCTACTGTTCAAGCATCTTTCATACTGGAGAAGCCAGTTTCACAGCTAATTCCTTACATTAAAAGACTAGAATATGATATATACAGCGAAATAGGTGTCCCAGATACAGAGGTTTGTCCTCAAACTTCTGCTCTCATTTTTTGGTCTGAGTTCAAATACAGAAAATGACTTTTGGGCTTCTTTCTCCTAACAGGTGGCTGTTCTATCCATACATGAAAGTGGTGCACCTGACTTGGCAAATGTAACATTTGGCGTGCTCTCTAATCCACTGAATGTTCCAATAAATTTAGTGTCCTTGAGTCTGCTGAGGTCATCATTAGTTGAACTGTTCCTCAAACAATCTAATCTGACTTTGACAAACTCAATATTTGGCAATGCGTCTATGTTTGAGATTGCAACAGTTCCTGGAGGCATATCTGTAATACCAGTGCAGCTGGGTCCTATCATTCAGATGCCTGAGATTCTGTTTAATTTTACTCTCAATAGTTCAATAAATGAAATACTGGATGGTTTTGATGAATTCAAGAGTGAGCTGAGGTTGGACTTGGATCTAAGATCTGATGAGGTATAGTCTCATTATCTATTTCATCTTTATCCTATGTAGCAGGAGATGCAATATGGTTCTGAAAGTTCATGTAGATTTCTGAGACTACCTTGGGTTTTTACCGTTATGACCTTTTTTATTGTTGGATATTTGTTAACATACAACTCTTTGAAATATTCAAGGAGAAGGCAAAACCTGTGGAAATTAGTTCTTGAGAAGAATTTGAAGTATCCAATATCTTTTGTTGAAGATAAGGAATGCTTATATTGTGGGTTACCTGTCTTTGATCCCGTTTCTACTTTTCATGCAGAATGTTTATGTTCAATTAACAAATGGAATTGGCTCAACGGTAGCTCCCCCAGTGACGGTGCAGGTTTCAGTCACGTCAACATATGGAGTAATTTCACCTCAGAGATACCTCGAATTGGCTAGAATAATATCAGGCTTCACTGAGAAAAATCTCAGCCGTGGTAACTCAAACTTCGGCAGAGTCAAAGAAGTCAGACTATCATCTTATTTTAAGGGTTTGTTTCAAGGAGACGCGCCATCTTCTTCCCCTTCTCCATCTCCACAGCTAGTTGATCCTGCTGAACCTTCAGTTTCACCATATCATTCTCCTTCTCACTCACCAGTGTCCTCAACTACTGCTAACCGATCTCCATGTTTTGACTGTCAAGCATCAGCACCTGCGCCTTCTACTGAAACAGAGCATCCACCTGACCCCTGTCCAGATAGTGGCTTCTCATATCCCCCAAGATCATCCCCAAAATCTTATTCTAACCCATCCTTTAAATCTTTTGCTGCTCCTCCTCCCTCACATTCTGTGAACCCTACAGCAGAGATATCCCCAGATCAAGCACCTGTGACTGAAGCATACCATGGCTCCAAGACCGGCCTTGACAAAGGAAAAGCTGCAAGGCCAATACGCCGGTCACTTGCTTCATTATCTTCATGTAAGTTCATATTCTCCAATTGGATTCTTCCTCTTATTTCTCATGCTAGGCTGTAGCTGTTACTGATGATAAGGTTTACCTTACGCTTCTGCATTTTAAAGATTCTCATGAATACTTTGCTATTCATTCTAGGCTCTAGCTGCTATCCATCACTGCAGGGTGATTAGTAATTTTTCTGTACATCAGTAGCGATATCATGATATGTGCAGAGTGATTTATGTGCATTTACAGGATTTTTGTTGTTGTTGTTGGGGGTTTTGTTTATGCTGTAATTGTACCTTACTGCTTCCAATGCCACGTTCTTGGAACCAACTAGGCAACTTGTATCAAGATTAGCTTCGTCTTTGGGGAATAGTGTAAAAGAATATAAAAGGAGTATCTAGATGCGAAATTGATTTCCCCATAGGGACAACTGAAGTGATTTTAAATTGGTATGCTACAGATGTCAATTAAAAAGGATTCAGGAAGTCCCTCGCAGTCAAAAAGCTTTAACCAAACAGTAAAGTAGAAGCGTCTTACATATTACATTGATTATCTGTGAAGTTGCTGTTGAGGGTTAGGACTAGTTGGTAAATGGTTAAAAATATTAGCACTATCAAATTCATCTGTTCATGAGTAAAAACCATCACATTCAAGCCACATTACTTTTTTATATCTTAAAACTTTGATTTCTATTTTCTCAGTACATAAGCACACTGCTCTTTCTTTCTTTGGTGCAGCATCAGCATATGGTGATTCTGTTGGGGAAACCTTGCTCTTGGTATTTTCCATGCTATCGGCATATTGTCTCTTTTGTCTTTCTGTATGATATCAGAGTCTAAAAGATATGGAGAAGTTGCTAAATGAAGGGATCTGCAAAGCCCAGCAAAGGAAACAACGGCCTAATGGTGGCTTTGGAAGCTCCTTTTTAAAATCAGAAGCGGATAAAAAAGGGTCAAAGCCAAAAAGTTGGCAGGCCGTCCGTTTAGTTATATTAAATACAGAGAAATGGTAGATGGTAGATTTGATCTATAAAAAGGTAAGTAAACGTAAGTCAATTATGGGAAATATATAACCATGTCAAAGTGGGTCACAGAAAAAAAAGGAAGTGTCTCATAAGCTTTTATTGCTTTTTTTTTTTTGTATAAATCAAAACTAACAGAACCACTCATTAAGGAGCAAATAGTGGGTTCTAGATGCGTGAAGAACCGCATTTTGTATCCATTCAAGTGTATGATATGTCAAGTATTTTGGGTTCTTTGAGCATCTGACTCTACTGTATAACTTTCAAAACTTCCCTTCTCCAGCAATATCCAGAAAAATGGTCATCTGTTCATCTCTCTCTATACTTCTCCCTTCTCCTTATCCACAAGACATATTATTAAATATGATTTCAAGACACATTGAGACTCAGGTTTCGGACTGGGGTGTTTGGAAAACCCATGGTCCGAAGCCATGATCAAAAGCTCTTGTGCACATTATGAGACAATCTCTTTTATATATTTTTCATATATTTACCTTGTATTGGGTGGTTTCTTATAAAATAAGTTAATTCAAACAATCATTTAGTTCATGTTTGGATATAGGCTTTTGCATATGGTTACTAAATCTGGACCGATTCGGTCGGGTACATGGATGACTTGGATTCATGATGAACTAAGGTAACCTGGTGCAATATGAACGCAACTCAATCAACCCGGTGGTATTTAATATTTGGATGATGTGATGAGAAATTGAGAATTTAAACTATTTTTTGATTGTAAGTTAATTTTGAGCTGATCCAATAGCTTTTAATCCAATCCCTTGATTGGTTCAAAGGCCAATTTAGATTTAATAACGTTACGTTGCAACGAAAATCACATTGCATATTTTTGTGATAGAGGTTAGTTTATCCAATAGGGAAATGAGTAATTCAAACTATACTCCTTCGATCCTGAATGAATGCTCTAGTTTGCAGTGTAATATACAATGTGCCCGTTTGAAAAAGTGGTAGAGAAGTGTTTTTACGCAAGTCGAGGTAAATATATGAAATAGATTATCTCGATTTACAGAAAAACACTGTTAAACGTGCTTTTGGGGAGTGTAGAAGCTTTGCCAAACATATAAATAGGTCTTATACTGAGGATTGGAGGAATAATATATGTATTAGAATGGAAAAGAAGAGAGCATAAATACAGTACGGTAAACATCTCGTATGTGTATATTGTATATGTACAATGATGTAAGGAATCCTTTTCCATGTCAACAACTTTTTATGACATTATGTGTTAACGTCTAAACTTGACTATAGAGCCTTGAAACTTGTATCAATCCCCTATGTTTTGTTTCTTCAATCTCCTTGCATTTCCCCAGGCCCAGAGATATACTGCATGCTGCTGCCTCAACAACTGCTTCAACTTCAACAGATGACATCAAGTCATAACTCATTAGTTAGAATTGCCCCTGAAGCGGCAAGTAGATGTTTTGGAGTGGGATTCTGATTTCCTCAACTGCATCTATTAATTGACTCAATCAAACAATATTACTACCTCCATTCCTTAAATGTAAGAACTGGTCGACTCTCGTTGTAGAGATTAAAGAAGCTAAATACACTACTTAAAAGTATTTGTTGATGTATATAACTAATTCATAAGTAAGACAAAAACTAAAACAAAGGTAAAATAAGAAGGGAAAAACATGCAGAATCTCTCTCTCTCTCTCTCTCTATTTTGGGAAATTGTGCTCTACAAGACATCCAACTAACGATTGTCATAAAAACATAGGAGGATTAACATGTTGAACAAATGTTAAAACCAAGTAGCAGTGCATACAATGTTACCTGTTTTGTTGCAGCCAAATTACAATGAAACAGGTTTCAAGCATGCATGAGATCCATCAGTATGATATAATTAAGATTATATGATAAGCAATGAGCGCCACCACGGGCCACCTGCATATATTTCATTTCTCACAAAATTTTTTGTGTTAGCTGTCTCTGCAAGCTACCAATCAAGGCTATGTGTGTATGAATCTATAACAGATTAGAATTGGTGGATGCCTAACAGTAGAGAATCCCATTAGCATAATCGTATCACACCAAGCTTTAGAAAGGGTTAAAGAGGGAAAAATGACTATTTTTTTTGGTACCCCTAAAATTTTGAAAGTTTCAATTATGAACTTTGGTCATTTACTGAAATTACAAAATAAGTTAATAAACCAAAATGCCCCTATTCACACATGTTTGTGTGTGATTTTTTACTTTATAGCTTCCACCATTTTTTTGTTGCTAAATACATATATCCTTCTATGGGAAGCAATCCTGATCGAGGTAATATTGGGTACTAAATGTAAGTATATCTTTTAACGGATATTCAAATTTTGATTTGTCACATTATAAATAACTAACCCATTTTGCTATGATCAACCTTCATTGGTAGCTTCTGTCATTTTTTAATAGAAAAAATACATTTTTGTCTTTCATAAACACCAAATAGTGCATTATTAACCATGAATACCATACTATCAATATAATAATTTTTTGGTAACACAATTTAATTATTAATTCTTAATTTTACAATAAAAGTTTAGGAACTGTGAACGTAATTAAGGGTTTGTTTGCTATCACTTCCTGAAACCTAGATTTGGTTTCAAAACCTAGAAAAAAATTTATATTTAGTCAAAACCTAGGTTTTGTCTAAATATAAATTTTTTTCTGAAAAGCCATTTTGGTTACAAAACCTCAGTTTGAAACCTAGGTTTTTCTCTTTCTTACTTTTTCCTTTTCTCTTTCCTACTTTTTCCCTTCTTTCTCTTTCATATTTCCTACTTTTTCTTTCTTTCTCTTTCCTACTTTTTCTTTCTTCTCTTTCATCTTTCTTACTTTTCATTTTTTCTCTTTCCTCTTTCTTACTTTTCATTTTTTCTCTTTCCTCTTTCTTACTTTTCATTCTTTCTCTTTCCTCTTTCCTACCCACTTTTTTTCCTCGGAATCCGTAAAATCTAATAATTTTTCAAACATAAATCATTTTTCAAAACCTAGATTTTACCTCAGAATCTGTAAAAATTATTTTTCAAAATCTAGGTTTAACCTTAAAATCTGTAAAAGCTATTTTGAAAATAGCTTGCAAGCCTACTTGCCTAGGCGCTCACTTATTTTATTATAAGCTGACGTATGAGTGATTCAAAAGGTTTATCGCATCAGCTAGCTTACCTCGTCGATCATCATCTTCATGGAAACCAAACAAATATCTCTGAGTCCATTCCATGATTGCACGCACTGGTCGGAGGGAAACAAGCTGGCTCCAAAGCCAATTCAAACCCTGTGAAGCATCTTCGAACGTAAATCCATACCGGTAATCAAAACGTGAGAAATCTTCATGGAAATTGAAATATGAGGGGGGAAAAGAAGATGACGCGCTTCGCAGCTCATGGCGGCAGATAGGGCATGTATTGTGAATGCGAAGCCATGGAGTAATACAATTTGAATGATAGAAATGCTTGCACGGTAACTCTTTCACTTCCATATCGATCTCAAACTCGTCTTTGCAAATCGCGCAATTCGGATCGCTTGCCAATTGTGTTTCCGTCAGTTTCACCGTCGGCAATTCTTCGATGGCGGACTCTGCTGCAGGAGGCCCCCTGTTCTCGTCGGTGGCTCCCGGAATGTGTCTTTGTGGACGAGTTGGTCTTACGAATCGGAGTGTGATCCAGGTCTGAGGATTCGGTCCTTCTTCGGTCTCTTCAATCCAATGAACTGTTCCATTTCGATCCAATTGAGGAGTGTTTCGCTCTCTCATAGATGGATCCAGAATGAGAGCCAATTCGTTCATCATTTGAGCGGCAGGTGAAGGCTGTAAATTAGGCGGAGGATTATCCATGAGAAGCCTGGTTGGCCTGGCGATATCGAGTTCGAGGTGTAATTGATGGGAGCAAAAGGGGCAGACAGAAAAATTAGGGTTTTCAGAGAAGGGGATTCTGACAGCGCGCTGGCATGTTTGGCACCAGAAGTAATGGAAGGTTCTGGTTCTTCGAACGCCATTGACGACAACGCGAGGACGACCTTGCATAGCCATATATTGATTATAATTATAATATTATTGGAGATTCTTTGAGAGAGTGCTGAGATTAAATTCGGGTGTTGAGGAAGAGGATATATGGAAGTATATATGCGTGTGTGTATAATCAACTGCTGGTTGATTAACGAGGGCTTCCTGCGAAGAAGAAAACAGAGATTGAAGGAGATGAAAGGGATGGCTTTGGGGCCAACAAGAAGTGATTCTTTTTCCATTACGATTGGTGTTTCAACCTTCATCCTGATGAAACATACAAGGTACGTAAAGCTTTTGCTTGAAAGATAATTCCACGTTATTGAAGTGCTTTGGGTTTCTTGGAGGAATTGAGCATGTGATGAGAAAGATATTGGCTTCGTTTGGAAACCCGTTGAGAAAACGGACACAGATTTCTAGGTACTTTATGTGAGAGGAATTTTGTCTCGGCTTGCGTGAGAATGGATTTTGGGGGTCAAAACGGGGTTCCTAACGGAACCCCAAACGAAGCTATTATATATATGTGTGTGTGTGTTGTAGTTACAGGGAAAATCCCATTCTTACTTTTTTTTAAATCAATTTTTGCAAAATTAAAGGTATAAAATCAAAGTAGATTCCTCTCAATGTCAATCTTGATGAGTTATGAAAGACCACCTTGTAGATTCCTCAAAATAGAAGAAATTATGAAACTTGTTGACACATGAATTGGATTTGGTCGTCAGATGAAAGATAAATTGTATAATTATAATAATATTTTTAAAGGGTTAATGTGCATACTTAACAACAATGTGTTCTTAAAAAAGCGGATTGGACAAAAATATTTTGATGGTATTTTAAATACATATTGTGAATTGCAAATGTATTAGAAATAATAAATTAAATTTGTGAAAACGTCAATTAGTTTATATTTACGTGATAGCTGACATGGATTTGAATATTACTAATGTAGTAGTTGGAGAATGGTTAATGTGCATATTGGACAACAAAGTATTATTGAAAGAGTATATTGGATAAAAATGTTTGGGGAGATGTTAAATACGCATGATTATTTGGAAATATATAAAAAATAACAATTACGTTACACATAATCAATGAAATTAGTTCATTTATATGTGCACATAAAAGATTTGGTATGCTAATATATTACTTATACTAACTCGACATAATTTTGCATCCACTACCTGCTGATGTCTTCTGTAGTGTTGATTTTAATATCAGAATTGGTCTTTTTCTTGCTAGAGATTTCTAAGTCTCAATGGAGCTATATTAATCCAAGTGCATCAGAATCAGGTAATGGATGCAAGATCATGTCAATTTAGTACAAACAATATATTATCACTCCAAATCTTTGATGCAAACCAATAAAATAAACTAAGTTTAGTATCAAGTCTCAACAATATAGTAATAACACTTCATTGATCATGTTTAATATAGTTGAAATTTTTGTTATGTTTTCAAATGATCATGCGTATTTAAGCATATCTTAGAACATTTTTATCCAATATACTCTTTCATTAACAATTTGTTGTCAAATATGCACCTTAACTGTTGGCCAAAAAAAAAAATATGCACCTTAACCCTTCTCCTACTGCCACTTTAGCAATGTATGCATAAACGAATGGACGTTTTCATAGACTTAATAAAGTTATTTCCACTACTAGAAAAATCAGATTTAGCGACAGAAAATTCAGAATTAGCGACGGAAAAAATTCGTCGCTAAAATGAGGGTCGCTAAATTTAGCTACGGATGTTTTAGCGACGGAAATTTTCCCTCTCTAATTAGCGACGGAATTTTCCGTCACTAATTCCGTCGCTAATTAAAGAGGGAAAATTTCTATCGCTAATTTAGAGAGGGAAAATTTCCGTCACTAATTAAAGAGGGAAATTTTTTGTCGCTAATTTAGAGAGGGAAAATTTCCGTCACTAAATTCAGCAAATTTCGTCTCTAAAATGGTGATATTATTTTATACTTATCTGTCGCTAAATTAACAATTTCATCGCTAAATGCGTTATATTCCATCGCTAAATGAGCAATTATGTGTTCTTAGAATCACCATATTTAACAATTTTATCGCTGAATCTACCGCTAATTTTATATATGAATCAAATATTTTATAAACAATCTATTTAATCACACAATTGACCAAATAATCAAATTTTAAATAATAATATCAAGTACATAGTGTTTTTAACCATAAAGATACATTCTAATATCTAATAAAAGTCTTCAAGTTAAAAAATACATATAAGAGTTAAGAAACAGAGCACTGATGGTCCACCATGTAAAGTACTCTGAAAGGACTTCCAACTCTTCGTAGAAGCCATACGCTTGCATTTTCGTTGGAACTGTCCCAACATTTAAATCAGCAGGCCTTCTTCCAAATACATATCTATATACAGTTAACCATGTCTATGTTTAGGACTTCTGTTCGGTAGCTGCCAGTGAATAGTATTGCTGCATGATAAAATAAAGTAGAAATAAAAATTAGAGTTAGCAAATAAATGCAAAATCTCTGTGGCAAGGATACATAAAGAACCTCCTATGGCCAAAGCAACATAGACAACTATAAGAATAAAGACTCCAACAGGTGTTTTCACATCTAGTCAATGAAAAAAATATAAACATCTGTGGCACGTTAGTAATTGAACAGTTATTAGCTTCGTTTGGTTTCCTGTTGGAAACCTCGTTCTGACTCCCAAAACCCATTCTCACGCAAGCCGAGACAAAATTCCTCTCACATAAAGTACATCGGAATCTGTGTCCGTTTTCCCAACGAATTTCCAAACGAAGCTATTGTGTTTATTTGGTTCCTTGTGGGTTTATGTGGATGCAGATTATCAAACATCTTTCAATCAAGTAATTGTATTCTTTTAACACTCGAAGATATTGTAATCAATTAACTTGTTCAATAAAATCACAATAATCCATGCATCTATTAATCAGAATTTGGGGAACTTTGGGAACAATAATTTTCAAGAAGCTAGGTAGGCTTAGTGCATATATTTTCAGGTGTAGTACTTGTTTGATTTTTGAAT
>JANTPZ010138419.1:37930-57881 GCA_025593235.1 Vachellia pachyceras
AAAGTACTCTGAAAGGACTTCCAACTCTTCGTAGAAGCCATACGCTTGCATTTTCGTTGGAACTGTCCCAACACTTAAATCAGCAGGCCTTCTTCCAATTACATATCTATATACAGTTAACCATGTCTATGTTTAGGACTTCTGTTCAGTAGCTGCCAGTGAATAGTATTGCTGCATGATAAAATAAAGTAGAAATAAAAATTAGAGTTAGCAAATAAATGCAAAATCTCTGTGGCAAGGATACATAAAGAACCTCCTATGGCCAAAGCAACATAGACAACTATAAGAATAAAGACTCCAACAGGTGTTTTCACATCTAGTCAATGAAAAAAATATAAACATCTGTGGCATGTTAGTAATTGAACAGATATTGTGTTTATTTGGTTCCTTGTGGGTTTATGTGGATGCAGATTATCAAACATCTTTCAATCAAGTAATTGTATTCTTTTAACACTCGAAGATATTGTAATCAATTAACTTGTTCAATAAAATCACAATAATCCATGCATCTATTAATCAGAATTTGGGGAACTTTGGGAACAATAATTTTCAAGAAGCTAGGTAGGCTTAGTGCATATATTTTCAGGTGTAGTACTTGTTTGATTTTTGAATGTGTTGGTCTGCTTTTTTGTGGGGAGACTTTTTCAAGGTTTTGGACAATCCAATTACATTATGTGTACCTGATGGGGGCGCAGTGAATTTAGAAGGGGATGCACGTTATTGAATACGAGAGATATTTCTTCTACTCTCCTCACATATTGTGATGGTCTCTCAATGAGAATATCAGCAAGCTCCTAAATGTGAAGCAGCAAGTCTCCGTTAAGTGATCTCAACTCCTTAAAATCTACAAATGGTGATTAACTTCTATTAGGAAGAAAGCTAAAGATTCTTACGAATGCACATCCCAGTAGAAATGAAAATGATATTAGAAGAAAACAACAGAACAGAACAAAAAACATGAAACATTTAACCCCACTAAAGCAAATCGCTTTCTCATACTGAATAATTTTCTGATCTAAAATTAGTAATAATTTTGGCAGCAGATTTAATTCACTTAAATTATAATCAACAAGAATGCAAGCAATAGTTCAACTTATCATGGATCCAAGAAAGGAATTTTCTTGTGACACAAGTCCAAAAGTGGCTGTTTAGCGATGCTAATTATTGAATTTGTTCTATGATAACAATTTAGTTTTACTCTTTACAAAAATGACAGAAAAAGAATTGCTCAAGAAATGAAGTGCAGAGTATTCACCACAGATGCCAAGCAGCTGGCAGTACGAGAACAAATGACATGCAATCCCTAAATCATGTTTCAATCAAAAGACTTCTCAATAATATGAAGCAAGGATAACTGAATGCTTAAAAAAGTTTAGCTAATAATTAAAGAATTCTGTTACTTAAACAAACAAGCACCTCTAGTATACATAATCCTCTCCTAGGTTACTGTGTTCACTCAAGAATGTCCATTGACAAATAATAAGAAACATGAATATGAAATTATTAAAAAAACATAAAGAAAAATAAAGTAAAGTAAGCATCCATGAAGACAGATATAAGATGATAAATTCTTAGCACTCAAAAGATTATTCTAGTATTGAAACTCATTAGATAGTTGTTCATTTGCTGATGAGATGGATAACATCATAAAACAAGTAGCCAAACCAAGAAACAACATCTGCAAGACCATGTACAGCATTGGAAAATGAACAAGAATCAAGAATGAAAGAGAAACATACTCTGGCAAAGCACTAACACCTCTATTCATTGTCCACTGGCAAATCACACCATCAGGCCTTCCCTCAATTCCTGTCTCTTGAATTGAGTCATTGTAAAAAACAAATTAAGTTATTTTTTCGTAGGCTGAGGACTGGAAACTGAAATCAATGTAACTTTAATGAAGAAGATGAACAAATGGGGAAAAGGTACACAAAATATTGTTTGCAACAGGGGACTGCAGCAAAAGAAATTAAATGATGAAGCTCTTCTGGCAAGCTATAAGGAATAAAATTAAAGGAACAGAGATAAAGACTGGCAGGCTGAAAATTAAATCAATGTAACTTTCAGGCTTTTTGGAGGCTCCATAGGTTTATTGCGGGCCTGCAAATTAGAGTTGGCGATCCAGGACAACTTAAGAAAGTTGCATTAGTTCAACTTGAGAATCGTTTGTAGAGATAGATGGCAGATTGATGCTCACGACATCCTTTCCACTTGCAAGGGAATCAACACTAACCACTAGGCTTCCCATAGGAATAGTTAGAGCACAGAGGAACTGATCTCACAAACAACCAAAAGAAAATTATAAGCCCCATAGTCCCAAATTAACACTCACTGTACTCTAAAAGAAAGGCACAAAACAGAAATGATGCAGGGAGGTTTGGTGTGAGAACTACTTGATCAATAGACCTGCCCAGTTAAATATGACTTTAACATATATATATATATAAGCATCTTAAAAATGGGTGTTGTTAATTCTTTGTTAAGGATTTATTTGGTGCACAAAATAGAATGAAATGAAGAAGGTAATTCTGAATATGAAAAAGGATAAATTATATAAAACACCCTGAACATTATGTCATGTGTAAATAACCTCCCTATGTTTTGAAACTTTAGGGTAAACCCCCCTGAATTTTATATTTATGCAGGTAATTTCCATGCCATTAGTTTTGTTTACCTGAAAATGGCTTAAAATTTAAAAGGTTTATCTGCATAGAATTCAAAGTTTGAGGGGGTTATATACATACAAATACCAAAGTTTAGAAGGATCTAAAATTCATTGCTTGAGGTTATCTGCATAGGCTTAAAAGTTTTTTTGGGGGGGGGGTTTATTATTAAGTTTCAAAGGTTAAGGAGGATATTTGCATTACTTCTAAGTTTAGGATAGTTTCATGCAATTCAAATCAAAGAAACCCCACAGGTATAGAAGAAGAACATACAAGAGAAGTGAGAGGAAGCGCCCCACTTAGTCCAAACAGAGCCAAAAGGGCATATAGCATTACGATTGCCTCTTTCACTATCTGTGCGCCTTTGCTAGTGCCAAGCCTGACCTGAAATGAAAGAAAGAAATTAAAGAAAGGAAAAAAGAAATCATTCATAGATTCACGTGTGATCACATTATTATTGAGATCAATAACAGTAACAACAGAAAATGCTTTGTCCAACAAAATGTGTTTACCAAAGGTGAAAATTTTCCAACTTCCTTGTCATCTTCCACCTTAAATTAGTCATTTACAAGCAAAGTCAGAAACTTGCAGTTACAGATAAGAGGGATCAATAATAATGATAACAACAACAACAATTCAGAAGTGGAAGTGACCTGATGGAAGTGACTGCAAAAGAGAATTAGGGCTGTTGTGAAGCCTACAAAGACTGATGCCGAAAGAACTGTTCTAGTTAAGGGTAAACGGCTCATCGCACTATCAAAGTTATATAGAATCAGCAATCAGGCTATGAAAGCCAACGAAACCAACAAGCTAGCAAGAATAATGAAATGAAGCAAACAGATTAGAGAGCAAGAGGAGGCCGAGCCGACTAGCCAGCAACAACAGCAGTAGTGTGTTGAAGAGCAGAAGTCGAGCGTCCAACAGTAGATGACAGACGTGAAGTCGAGCATCCAGCAGCGGTCGAGCTCGAGCAGAAGTCTCAGCAAGTCTTGACTGTCGACCCACGAAAATATTGGTCATCGAGCAGACAAGCAGATGACATAGCTCAGCTGGTGGCGAAGATGAAGAAGACAAGTTGACGACGCACGGAGAGATGGAGATGCAAGGAGAGATGGAGACCCGCGGAGAGACCAAACGAGGTGGCCGCGCTCTCGCTTGGGTTAGGGTTGGGGATTGGAGATGGTAAAGTGGTTGAGTGTGATTTGGTAATGGTCGAGCGTCCAAAATTTTAACAAAGAATTGAAATATAAGAGGGAAACATGAGGAGGGAAATGGTGTGGAATTAAAATTTGGGGGGAAACCGAAATTTGGGGATTTGGTAATTAATATATTGTTTACATTTTAGGGATTTAACAAAAGATGACCAATTCCCCCCAAATTACTGTAAAAAATTTTCTTCATTGATATGAAAAATTAGATGGAAATATAATATTTCTCGTTAATTGGGTAATTTAGATATGAATATTCAAGTCGTCGCTAATTTTCCTCGCTAATTGGGCATTTTAGAGAGGAATATCCAAGTCGTCGCTAATTTTCCTCGCTAATTTGAAAAATTAGAGAGGAATTTACTATTCCTAGCTAATTGAGCATTTTAGAGAGGAACATCCGAGTCGTCGCTAATTTTTCTCGTTAATTTGGATATTAGAGAGGAATTCACTATTCCTCGCTAAATTTCTCGCTAATTGGGCTATTTAGTATTTAGAGAGGAATATCAAAGTCGTCACTAATTTTTCTCGCTAAAATGTGATTTTCTAGTAGTGAATGGGTCCTGTAATTTTGGATTAAATAATGAACAATCCCTAATTTTAAAGTGTTCAAACCTCCAATACGTTGATTTCTATCCTTCACCAATGAAATTTTTAATCAGTTTCCTCCTAATTTTCTCTAAAAATTTAAGTAGTTTAGTACTTTTCAAATTTTTTTCTCAATACTAGCTATTTTAACTATTTTTATTTTTATAATTCTAATTTTTCTCTTAGAATTTCCACATTACGCACCTATAATATAAATATGTATTATTTTAATATAAATTAAATGCCCTTTCTAATCATTTCATATCTAAACTTGCTTTTACTTTAACCATCACATAAGTTTTAGTTCATGTTTGAAAAACTTTTTTCTAAAGTATACGTAAGTTAAGATAAAAAAAATCTCAAAATCTGTAAAAAAATATTTTGAAATCTGTAAAAAAACATTTGGATATTTGTAAAAGCATCTCAAAATCCATAAAATCATCTCGAAATTCGTAAACTCTTTTCTACCAGAGAATTTTAAACACACAATGAGTTTATTAAACACAAGTTATAGTTAAACAAACTATCTTTCACACAAAAATCAATACAAATATAAATCACGGTATTAACTTTAACTCTGTCTTATCTTTTTCAAAAGTCAAAAGTTAAAATAAAGGTCACTAGCCTTTCATACCAGAGCCGCTGTGGTGCAGAAATAATTGTTTGTATGAAAAAATTTATTTACTTTTTAAAAATACATTCAACAATATTTTTTTGTAAAATGAAATAATTTTATTCATATGTTTACCACGATTTACATAAAAATATTATATTTGCGGATATAAGCTAGCGGCAAGAGGGCATTTATTCACTTCACTAAGTTCATGCTAGCAGCACAAAAACCAGAGTCCAACAGAAGACTACATCTCATGAATCCCAAAATAAATAGTCTTGTAGATATTGTATCGGTCTAAGAACGTGATAGGAAAGTACTTTTACGCAAGTCAAAATAAATATATGGAGAGGATTATCTCATTTTACAAAATAACACTATTGAATGTACTTTTAAGGAGTAAATAAGTTTGGAGAGAGAAACACATTGTCTTGTGCAGCTAAGCATAAATAGTTCTCTGGAATATATTTTTATACAAAAAAAAGTTTAGGTGGGTTCGGCATCGGTCTCCTATCAAAGTTAGGACCTGACCCCAGGGCTCTTTGAGCACTTACAAAGGACTTACGAGATCGCCTACCAAATGAGTCCTCACAACAGTAAAGAGAATCGAACCAATCTCCTTATAAAAATCGAATCCGTTCCTTACCATTTGTATCAAGCTCCTTTGTCTCTTGAATCATTTTGATAAGTCTATGTACATGCACGTGATGAACCGTAAAAGCAAGCAATGAATATTTGGAATTTGATGACTTGTCCTTTTCTACCTGCAACACTCTGAAATGTTACAGAGCATTAATGGCGTCACTGCTAGTCTCCAGCCTCTATGCCATGTTTTCTTTTCTTTATTTTTTTTCCTTTTTAAGCAATAGTATCATTCCATTGTAACTTTGGAGATACTGCTGATAACTCTTTAAATAAAGATTCAAGCTATGATTCTCCATATTACAAGGAACATCCTCCTGACTCAACCCAATTCCTATTAAGGAATGAACCTATTAAAGAAACCCAAAGAAGAAGAAAATGGGTCTTTGTCCTCTAATTTTGGATTGAATAAACTATAAAGATAGAGCTGGTGAGACAATGAAGGCTCATCATGCATGGGGATAGCCGCACCGAGATTTTTGTCAAAAGGTCCCACGTTGCAGAAAATTATGGAGCTCCCGACCTCCAGAATTGTCAGGGAATCCCATGCTGTCGTAATAATAGCATCATGGTAATAATTCTGTCGTAATATAACTCAGTAAAAATAATGTCACAGGAGAAGGAAGACAGATGCACAAAAACTTAAATTTGATTGTGTTCAACCTCTCATTTTGCAACCTTTATATAGGCTATGGACATCATTACCATTGGGCAATTTTAAAACCACATAAATACTATTTTAATTACTTGTAATCACTTAATATTTTTCGAAGGGTAAAACTAGCCGGAGGAATACACACTGGGTGTTACCCAATGAATAATAAACTTGAACATATTAATCTTCGTTTGGAAACCCGTTGAGAAAACGGATACAGATTCCTAGGTACTTTATATGAGAGGAATTTTATCTCGGCTTGCGTGAGAATGGGTTTTGGGGGTTAAAACGGGGTTCCTAACGGAAACCCAAACGAAGCCAAATTAAAGACCATCAGCATTGCACAAAGGACAAAACAATGAAACTTGATAAAAACCATGAGTATTGCGCAACAAATAATACAATTGAACTTATTAAAAACCATTAAAAAATATAATGAACCATAAAGTAAAAAAAGTACAATTATTTCAAACCATAATTGGGTTGCCATTTTATTTGCAAATCTCCATATGGATTAGCCATAGTAATATCCATTAAAATACCTGTTGTATTAAAAATCACTAAATATACATTGCCTTTTTCCACAATTTGAATATTAGTCATAAACAACAATAATGAAAAGTAAGATGACGAATGGTGACATAAAATCAATTTAAAAATAACATTAAACCAAAAGTTAACAATTATGCGTATTAAAAATCACGTTAAACTTCAAAATGTTCTGGTCAAAACTTTATTTAAAATAGTGTTTTATTTCTATAAAGTTTTAATAAAAATGTGCCCAGTACATAATTAACTTGCATATAATAAAAGGTTAAAAAAATTGTTGGATTTGTCTCAAGTACCCTTCATCACGTGCAAACTTTTCTCCTCTTAACTCATTTATTGGTTCAAGATAAGATTCATTTGGACGCTATAATATCAAATAATGTGAAATTTTTGCTTTAACACACCCACACATAATATTTACAACACTTTGATTACCTAATCCAAAAAAAGTTTGAAACAAAACACACCAAGGAATCCAAAGTTCACTTGAACATATGATTGTCGAATGAAAGATTAAACAAACACATCACTAGCCTTTCATACCAGAGTCGCAATGGGCGCAGAAATATTGCAGGGGATCGTAAATCGTTTCAGATTCTCCTCATGTAACTTGTATAATGTTTGCGTATATAATGCGAATAAAGAAGCTAGCGGCAAAAGTTCATGTTAGCAGCACAAAAACCAGAGCCCAACAGAAGCCTAAAACTCATAAATCAGACAGCCCAACAGAAGCCTAAAACTCATAAATCAGAATCCCAAAATAAATAGTCTTATAGATATGTGCAGCTAGGCCCTAAAGAATACTCTAGAATCATTTTTTTTGTATAAACCATCCGGTATCTTGGGGTATCCTGGGTTCATTGTCCGCCTCCGACTAATCCGGACCCCCGCGAGGAAACCTTACGGTGGTAGCAAGGTACCGATGGGACAATCTCTTTGAGGTTGCGTTAATTATGGAGGCTGTCACTCCCCAAGATTTGAACCCTCATCTTGAGAAATGCTGGTAGTATCCCTTACCAAATCTACCAAACGTGTTACTCTAGAATCATTTTGATAAGTCTATGTACATTCACATGTGATGACCAGTAAAAGCAAGCAATGAATAAATTTGGAAAGCATTAAAGGCATTGATCCATTGAGGCCCAAGATAACTACTAAATTTGGAAAGCCCAAAGGCTCCCATACCTCTACGAATTTGATGGCTTGTCCTTTTCTACCAGCAATACTCTGAAGTGGTACCAGAGCATTAAAGGCATCACTGCCATGAATGGTCCATTGAAGTCTCCAGCATCTCACTCTTCCAACACCACCGATACGTCGTCTTCTTCCTCCCCTCGTATCTCCGTCAAACTCACACAAGATAACTACTTGATTTGGAAAGCCCAAATGCTCCCTAGCTCTGCGGCCAATGATTTTTCAATCACATTTATGGTTCTTGTCCTCCTCCACCTCCCAAACTCACTGACGCTACACCCAATCTTGATTACATCAAATGGTTCGAACAGGATCAGATGATTCTTTCCCTCCTTATTTTAGTTTACAGGAAGCGAAACACTAGTAATGAATTCCATAGGACAAAACAAAGGTCAATTATTGATTGAGATGAGCAGTAATAAAGTAGACAGACCTAGGTGGAAGCAGCTCATTGCTTATGCAAGCATGATTGAGGAAGATTGTACACAAAGATAGCCGCTGTTGATTTCTTAGAATATGTATGGAAAATTTGGAAGACAGCACATTTAAAACAAATAGAGATGAACAAAAGGGTTATATATATATGTGTGTGTGTGAGGATGGAGTAGGAGTGAGACATAAATGGTGATGCTTTCTGGTAGGCCAAAACCGATTCATAGACTTATTTATCATCTCTAAGAGATTTCAACTTACTTTCCCTCTGCTTGCGCATCTCTTCGCCCAAGTTATAAGTTTAGGGTACTCTTGCTCTATTTTTGGGTCACGTAGTTATTTCGAATTGACATGAGGGGGCAAAAAACAAAAGTCTTTTGGTAGGAAAGTTCATTCTTTGAAGGCATTAATTGATTAGATCAACAAAAGGTTTATGTGAATTCCTTCTAATCGTGTTACTCGTGAGGACCTTATTAGGCTTAGACATGCAAATAACGTTTATGCTTGTTCAAGATTGGTATAGGCTTATACACAGACATGCAAATACCAAGACCCTTGACTTATGAGTATGGAGAGACCTTATTAGGCTTGTTCATGTCATCTAAGCTAGCTACCGATTTGAGAGTTTCTCGTTACATCAGCTGCAATCATGACTTCTGTGAAAAATCTACAAGCAATTCTAATAATAATGATAGTGATGCTTCACTTGGAGGCAGCGTTGTTCAATAATTCAAACGCCGCCAGCTGCGTAGAGAAGGAAAGACAAGCTCTTCTGGAAATGAAGGAAGCCCTTGTGGACGATCATGGTCGTATATCTTCATGGGGCTCTTATCCAGATTGTTGCAAATGGAGCGCAGTTCTTTGTAATCCTCATACTGGCCTGGTTGAGAAGCTCGATCTTCATGGTGATCCGGAGCTCAAGCAATGTTTAAGAGGTGAGATAAGCCCATTATTAATGGAGTTACAGAACTTAAACTATTTGGATCTCAGTTTTAATGATTTTAATGGGAGTGAAATTCCCAGATTTGTTGGTTACCTCACAAGGTTAAGATACCTTGATCTCTCTTTCTCTTCCTTTAAAGGAAAAAATACCGATTGAACTTGGAAAGCTTTTAGATTTGCAGGTTCTAAATCTTTCCCACAATGATTTAGTTGGTACCATACCTTTCCATCTTGTAAATCTTTCAAGTTTGCAAGAGCTCCATCTAATGTTCAAATAATTTAGTTGGAAATATTCCTTATCAACTCGGTAATCTTTCAAGATTGGAAATACTTTCGATTGGCTCAAATGTTGATTTGAAAATTGATAGCATTGAGTGGCTTTCCAATCTTCGATCGTTAACTTCACTCGATTTAAGTGATGTTTCCAATCTCAATTACGCTAACAACTTGTTACCAACTATTGGAAATCTTCCACATTTAAGAATCTTGTTGCTGGAAAACTGTAGCCTGAAAGATATTAATATTTTGTCCACTTCCCCATCTCATTTGAACTTTTCTTCATCTCTTCTAGCTCTTGATCTTCGTGAAAACATGCTCACATCGTCATTATTCACTTGCCTATTCAATCTAACCTCCAACCTTGCAAGCCTCCATCTGAACAGCAATCACTTAGGTGGTCCTATTCCAGATGATTTTGGGAAATACATGAATTCTTTAGAGCAACTTGACCTTGGAGATAACGAGCTGAATGGAACAATCAGTGAGATCCATTTTGGTAATCTCACTAGGTTACGATTCTTAGATTTATCTGATAACTTCTTGTCCCTCAAATTCAGCAACCATTGGATTCCTCCTTTCCAATTACAACAATTAAGGTTATACCAATGTAAGTTGGGCCCTGGATTCCCTAAATGGCTTCGCACTCAAAACAGTTTACAACATTTAGCTGTTACTGATGCTGAAATCAATGATTCCATACCTGAGTGGTTTTGGAGACTTCTAAATGGAGCAAATTTTCTTCAGATAGAATCTAGCAATCTTAAAGGTACAATTCCAGATTTGCAACTTGAAGTTACATGCCCATTTCTATTATTGGGTTCCAATCAAATTGAAGGCTCTATTCCACCGTTCCTATTAAAGGTTGGGATTTTAGTGATTGCAAGAAATCAAATTTCAAAATTTGTTCTTTCATGTGGCAAAGGGATAGGTGCAAATGTTGAAAATTTGGAGGCCTTAGATCTCTCTGATAATAATTTATCTGGGGAACTTCCTGATTGTTGGCATCATTTCAAATCATTAAGAATTCTTCACTGATACAATAATCAACTCTCAGGAAGGATTCCTAACTCTATCGGCTCCTGAAGTCAGCTTGAACAATTAGTTTTGCTAAACAATTGCTTCAGTGGTGGACTTCCCTCCTTGGAAAATGCAACTAAACTGGGAATGTTAGATTTGGAAAAGAATGACTTGTCAGGGCCAATACCAACTTCATGGACAACAGACAATCCAAGAGATTTGGAAATTCTTAGCTTACGGATGAACAACTTAGATGGAAACTTACCCTTCCATCTATGTTACTTAACAAAGGTCAGAGTCTTTGATCTCTCTGTCAACAATTTTACAGGACCAATACCAAGCTGCCTTGACAAACTCGCTGCAATGGCTCGAAAACCTGTAGTAAATGATTCAGTAGGTTGGATCTTTTACTTCAAGAATGGAAAAGCTACAGGGGGCATGTATTTTGAGTGGTATTTTCCTATAGTGTGGAAAGGAACAGAACGGGAGTACATTGATGGCTATGGGCTTGTAAACATTGATCTCTCTCACAATCAACTGGTTGGGGAAATTCCAATTAGAATTGGGAAGTTGGTTGAATTGAGGTTCTTGAATCTATCAGCAAATAAGTTGAGTGGAAGAATCATTTCAGAGATAGGACAAGTAAAATCATTAGAAGCTCTAGATCTGTCGAGAAATCATTTTGATGGGGAAATTCCTTCAAGCCTTGCCGAAATACCTTCCCTTAGCATTTTGGATGTATCAGACAACAACTTGTCAGGAGAGATTCCAACTGGAACACAATTGCAATCTTTTGAGGCCCATAGGTATGAAGGGAATGCTTACCTTTGTGGGAGGCCACTGGACAAGCTTTGTTCTTATGAAGATCATCCATTAGGGAATGGGACACGAGCTGATGCCCAAGTTGATGGTGAAGATGATTCCTTCATGAAAGGATTCATTGAGAGCTTGGGAGTGGGATTTGCTGTTGGACTTGGATAGTCTTAGGGTCCCTGTTGATTGTTCGATCATGGAGGCATGCCTATTTCCATTTCTTAAACAATCTGGCAGACTCCATCTATGTGGCAACCGTGCTTCATGTGGCAAGATGGCATAGATGGCTTCGTAACTAGCAGGATTTATCTTCTTAATTGCTGCTGTTACCTGTGAGAGATTTACCTTTTCATTTCTTTATCTAAATTTTACACTTCTTCCATCCTAAATGTGAGACTCCTTTTTATAATGTAATTTTACACTATAAAAAGGTCTTGCATTTATGATAAAAAGAATAATATCTGCAATATTTAATACTTTATTACTGTCTGCAATCAACAGTTGGAGCTTGTGAGCTTGGGTTCATCTGCAACAGCTCAAGTAGTGGGTGCAATATGATATAGTAGTTATTTTATCCAAGTAGAAAGACATGCAGTGTGATAGAAATACACGAAGAATAAGGATGGCATCCAGAATTGTACGTCATGAACCTATTCTGCTAGTTTATTTTAGGTTTGGAATTATGTATTCTATATTGTTGGTGCTGTAATTTTATTGTACGTAATCTTCATCGACATGAAATTTTATTAGGTTATATTAAACTAGGACGAAATGCATGCCAATGCCATCATTTTCCAATCAAGTCTTGCTTTTCCTAATGTTTTTTAATATTCTTATCCAGCAGAATCACATCCATGCTCCATTTCTCCAAATCTGTTATAACATTCTTCTCTATACTCGTTCACACACCACATCCGAGCCATGTGACTTTTATATGTCTTATACATAGACATGCAAATAACGTTTATGCCATCTACTGAAAGACCCTTGACTTATGAATATGGAGTGACCTTATTAGGCTTGTTCATATCATCTAAGCTAGCTACCTATTTGAG
This sequence comes from Vachellia pachyceras, assembly GCA_025593235.1. Classification (NCBI taxonomy): domain Eukaryota; kingdom Viridiplantae; phylum Streptophyta; class Magnoliopsida; order Fabales; family Fabaceae; genus Vachellia; species Vachellia pachyceras. The sequence continues at coordinate 50,578 of JANTPZ010138419.1, forward strand.
AGCTTCTAACATATGAGCTGCAATCATGAATTCTGTGAAAATGCTACAAGCAATCCTAATAATAATGATAGTGATGCTTCACTTGGAGGCAGCGTTGTTCAATAATTCAAACGCCGCCAGCTACGTAGAGAAGGAAAGACAAGCTCTTCTGAATATGAAGGAAGCCTTTGTGGACAATCATGATCGTTTATCCCCATGGGGCTCTTCTCCAGATTGTTGCCAATGGAGCGCTGTTGTAATCCTCATACTGGCCTCGTTGAGAAGCTCGATCTTCATAGTGATCCGGAGCTCGAGCAATCTTTAAGAGGTGCAATAAGCCCATTTTAATGATTTTAATGTGAGTGAAATTCCCAGATTTGGTGGTTGCCTTACAAGATTAAGATACCTTGATCTCTCTTCTTCTTTTAAAGGAAAAATACCGATTGAACTTGGCAAGCTTATAGATTTGCAGGTTCTAAATCATCCCCACAATGATCTAGTTGGTACTATACTTTTCCATCTCGTAAATCTTTTAAGTTTGCAAGAACTCTAAGTTCAAATAATTTAGTTGGAAATATTCCTTATCAACTCGGTAATCTTTCAAGATTGGAAATACTTTCAATTGTCTCAAATGATGATTTGAAAATTGATGGCATTGTGTGGCTTTTCAATCTTCGATTGTTGACTTGATTTAAGTGATGTTTCCAATCTCAATTACGCTAATGTTACCAACTATTGGAAAGCTTCCAATTTTAAGTCTTATTGCTGGAAAGTTGTAGCCTGACAAATATTAATATTTTGTCCACTTCCCCATCTCATTTGAATTTTTTTTACATCTCTTCTAGCTCTTAATCTTCGTGAAAACAAGCTCACATCGTGATTATTCACTTGGGTATTCAATCTAACCTCCAACCTTGCAAGCCTCTATCTGGACAGCAATCACTTAGGTGATCCTCTTCCGGATGATTTTGGGAAATACATGAATTCTTTAGAGCAACTTGACCTTGGAGATAACGAGCTGAATGGAACAATCAGTGAGATCCATTTGGGTAATCTCACCAAGTTACAATTCTTAGATTTATCTTATAATTTCTTATCCCTCAAATTCAGCAACCATTGGATTCCTCTCTTTCAATTGCAAAAATTAATGTTATACTGATGTAAGTTGGGCCTTGGATTCCCTAAATGGCTTCGCACTCAAAACAGTTTACAACATTTAGCTGTTACTGATGCTGAAATCAATGATTCCATACTTGAGTGGTTTTTGAGGCTTCTAAATGGAGGAAATTTTCTTTAGATAGAATCTAGCGATCTCAAAGGTACAATTCTATATTTGTAACTTGAAGTTACATGCTCATTTCTATTATTGGGTTCTAATCAAATTGAAGGCTCTATTCCACCGTTCCTATTAAAGGTTGGGATTTTAGTGATTGCAAGAAATCAAATTTTAAAATTTGTTCTTTCATGTGACAAAGGGTTAGGTGCAAATGTTGAAAATTTGGAGGCCTTAAATCTCTATGAAAATAACTTATTTGGGGGAACTTCCTGATTGTTGGCATCACTTCAAATGATTAAGAATTCTTCACTAATTTAATAACGAACTCTCAGGAAGGATTCTTGACTCTATCGGCTCATTAAGTCATCTTGAACAGTTAGTTTTGCAAAACAATTGCTTCAGTGGTGGGCTTCCCTCCTTGGAAAATGCAACTAAACTGGGAATGTTAGATTTGGCAAAAAAATGACTTGTGGGCAATACCAACTTCATAGACAACAGACAATCTAAGAGATTTGGAAACTCCTAACTTACGGATGAACAACTTAGATGGAAACTTACCCTTCCATCTATGTTACTTAACAAAGGTTAGAGTCTTCCTTCCATCTATGTTACCTAACAAAGGTCAGAGCCTTTGATCTCTCTGTCAACAATTTTACAAGACCAATACCAAGCTGCCTTGACGACCTCGCTGCAATGGCTCAAAAACCTGTTATGAATGATTCGGTACGTTGGATCTTTTACTACAAGAATGGAGAACCTGTATGGGGCATGTATTTTGAGTGGTATTTTCCTACAGTGTGGAAGGAACAGAACGGGAGTACAATGATCGTTATGGGCTTCAAAATGATCTCTCTCACAATCAGTTCGTTGGAGATATTCCAACTGGACTTAGGAAATTGGTTAAATTGAGGTTCTTGAATCTATCTATAAATAAATTGAGTGGAAGAATCATTTCAGAGATAGGACAATTAAAATCATTAGAAGCTCTAGATCTGTCGAGAAATCATTTTGATGGGGAAATTCCTTCAAGCCTTGCTGAAATACCTTCCTTGAGCATTTTGGATGTATCAAACAACAACTTGTGAGGAGAAATTCCAATTTCCAACTGGAACACAGTTGCAATCTTTTGACGCCCATAGGTATGAAGGGAATGCTTACCTTTATGAGAGATTTACCTATACATTTCTTTATCTAAATTTTATACATCTTCAATCCTAAACGTAAGACCCTTTTTATAATGTAATTTTACACTACAAAAAAGGTCTGACATTCATGATCAAAGAAGAATAATATCTGTAATATTTAACATTTTATTACTGATTGCCATCAACGGTCGGAGCTTGTGAGCTTGGGTTTATCTGCAACAGCTCAAGTCATGCATTACTAAAAAAATTATCATAGACCCATGGATATTTTCTGTGGCAGGTGAAATAGGTTTTTGAAAGTTCATTTCCATACTTTCTATCCTCCCGGTTTTACCTCCATCACGTCTCCCTTGGTAAAAAAAACCAACTCTTCAGAATCTCTCCATGCCTTGCCTTGCTGTCGCGCATCCATTCTCAGTCGTAGCTCGCCCCCATCGTCCCCTCAATCTCGCCAACCCCATTTCCGCCGTTAGCTTTTGACTCAATCGCCGTGTCCCCTGCTTCCATCTCTTCTTTCTTTCCTTTTTTCCGTCTCCGTCTGCGAGACCAGCGACCCCCAGCCCATAATCATGTTTCACTCCCTCCGTCACCGTACGACCCACAGCCCACGACCGTTGCACAACATCGCGTGACCTTCTCCTCTTTCTTCACCATCATGGGTCATCTTGCCCCCCCCCTCTCTCTCTCCCCTAGTCTGTTCTGCCTGGCCGTTCTCTGAACCTCTTCAGTCTCTCACCTGCGTTTAGTCGGATTAATCGTTGCTTCTATCCCTCTTATCCCGTATTGCTGGTCTTTCTCACTTTTTGCTGGTATTCCCATACCTCTTGTTTGCTTTTTCTTTGGTTCAGTGATAGGATTGGAGTTTAAGTCGTATTTTCTGAGCATTAGGCTGCCATTGCTTAGATTTTAAATATGATTTTGGCGCTGTAATTGTTCTTTCTGAATATAATGAATTAGTGATGAAATGAGGATGTTGAGGTTGATTGCTTGAAATTATGATGAACTTTGCATACTTGTAGACTGTAGGTATGTAACAACGTTTTCCTCACTAACCTTACTCTTGATCAAATTGTTGTGCTAAACAGATCGTGCTAATTTGCTCTAATCATTTTGAATTTTTACATTAACTTGGTTTCGGCTTTGCTATAGTAGGCTATGCTTGTTACATCAAAAGTGAAACATTTTTTAAGTCAGCAGATGGAACTTCTTGTGTGATGTATACTGATAAGATGATCTTTCCATGCTTCCCATGCACTTCTTAGTTACTTTAAGTTTGTCATGACAGGGTAATGACCGTTAGTTTTCAGAAGTATGGAGACATGTTCTTTCCAGGACCGGTGATGTCAAGGTGATTTCTTTTACTTTCCTGTTTGTACACTTTTGGTAGTCTGGTTCAAAGTGTCAGTTCTGTCTGGATCTTATTGTTAATAGCTATAGTTAAATTTTCTTCATTCTTTGAATCATACCTGCTACACTATAGACTGAAATGATATAAACTGATTTTACTTCACTGAAGTACATATGAGAAAAGGAGGGCAAGTTTTATGCCATTAACTTCCCCCTCAAAGATGGAATAGATGATCCTAGCTTCACTCGGCTTTTCATGGCTGTCAGTTTGATTCTGAAGCTGCCTAATATCATAGTTAACTTGTTACTTTTGGGTTGAACCTGCCCAGTGTGAACCTTTCAGTTTGAAATTTTATGCTGTAGATTATTTCTAAGGTTGTTGAAATTTATCAACCTGGCATGATAGTTCTCCAATGTTGAAATATATAATGTGCTCTCTCCATGAGCATCGCCCAACTTTGGCTAGTGAAGTTCAGCTTTATTTGAAGATTATCTTTTGGTTTTCTTTTATAGGTCATACTGAATGTGTTAGATTTGTAAAGAAATTCAATTTGCCCTTGCTGGTAGGTTTATATAACTTTATCCGCGGCATCTATTCACATAAGAAAACATTAGTTTTACATGAATATTCTATTACAGGTCACTGGAGGTGGGGGATACACAAAAGAGAATGTAGCTCGGTGTTGGACTGTTGAGACTGGTGTTCTTCTAGATTCAGAACTTCCAAATGGTATGTTAAGCCAGCTTTAGTTAGCAATGACTTCTAAAATATTCTAGTTGAGGTTCATAAATTTGTTAGTTTGTAGATGGAAGGGATTATATGCAAATGTGTCTTGTTTGGGTCAATTGGCAAAGATCCAAGTTGAAGCATGTAATGGCAACTTGGCCTTTAATGTTATTTGATCCATCTTGTTTCTAAGAGATTAACATTGTGTACCTGTTCGATCTGTCTTGCAGAGATCCCTGAGAACGATTACATCAAATATTTTGCTGCAGAAATTTCATTGAAAATTCCAAATTGGCATATAGTATGTACTTGTCAATTATCTTCTATAATAATGACTGCTCGTTTTTATCTGGATCTTCTTTATTTTAAAGTTTGATTGAAAACTTGATATGTCAATTAATCTTAATATGACCAAATACACGTTCCTCTACAGTGGAGTTTACCGGCGCAATCGCCTGTGACACGTAACATTTGTGTATGTGTCGTTTGAAAATGCAGTAGAGAAGTACTTTTACGCAAGTCAAGATAAATATATGGAAGAGACTATATCATTTTACGAAAAAATACAGTTGAATGTACGTTTGTCTTTTGGAAACGTTCCAAACCAGCTTTATATATATATATATCTATATATCTACACACATGGTAGTGCTAGGCATGGGACGTACCAACCTGGTGGACCCCCCTCCCCCAATTGAACATTGAATTGATTTTGAAATGAAATGGAACAAGAGATGAGATGGCCTTGTGAGATCTTGGTTCCAAGTCAAGTAAAGAGACGTACATGCCGACAATTCATCATTTAAAGGAAGGCTAAGCACGTCTTTTCGTTATATAACTCATCAATGCATGAAGGCTTCTACTTGTTCATTTTCTTTTTCTGTTTAAGCACTGATTAATTGAGTCTCAGGCTCTTAGCAAGGCGTGGCAGCAGATTTTTCCCCACCAGCTTTTAAATGTATTTGCTGTGAAATCATTGGAATTGAGTTTTGGTTGCGCTGTACAGAGGAATGGTTGTGCGGTACAGAGCATTTTGAAGATTATCCGAATCCGAGAAAGATGAAAGGAGGGATAAACAAGAAGTAAATTTTTAATGAAATATATATTTTAGAGGATTTACAGGGTTTCCATATATATATATTTTAATGAAATTTAGAGGATTTGTAGAGTCTTCTTATGTATATTTTAATCTAGTAAATTCTTAATAAAATATATATTTTTATCATGACATTGATATATTCAAGTTTATTAGATGGTAAAAGAATTATGTAGTTATTTTTAATACAAAAATACCTATTTATCTGTAGAAAAACATATGGGTATTTACTTGGGAATTTTCTGAACCATATGCACAATGGATGCGAATTTTCCTATAGACATTTACTTGCGGATCTTTTTGTATGTAATTACTTGAAAATTTATAAATCTGTTAGAAAATAAATTTTCACAGATTTTCGTCAGAAAAACAATTTCCTCCGAATTTTTAGTCAAAATTAAAAAAAAATATATAGGAATACAATATTTTATAGGTTGTGCTGGTGCAATAGGATATAGTAGTTCTATGATATAGTAATTTTATCCAAGTAGAAAAGTCATGCAGCGTGATAGAAATACACGAAGAATGTAAAACAAAAAAAGAAAAGAAATGCACGAAGAATAAGGAGTATGGCATCCAGAATTGGACGTCATGAACCTATTCTGCTAGTTTATTTTAGGTTTGGAATTATGTATTCTGTATTGTCGGTGCTGTAATTTTAAATGCATGCCAACGCCATCATTTTCCAAACAAGTCTTGCTTTTTCTAAGTTTTTTTAATATTCTTATCCAGCAGAATCAACTTGACGAAAACTTGTTGGTCACTTGGTCTGTAAGTTTTTTTAAATGCATGCCAACGCCATCATTTTCCAATCAACTTGCTTTTTCTATTATATATCCTTACTAGTCATATCTCATTTCCCTTTCTCAGTGATTTAACGAGAAGTCCAACTTGACGACACAAGAGAGGACCCTAGTTCATTCCCATGTGGTCTTTTTGACTAGGGAATTTTGTTAAGGCACGGATCCTCCCCTTCATTACACAACACTCAACATTCGCCTCCTCCAAATCACTTTGGATTTAGTAACCCAAACTTCATTTGAAACAAAATACAGCAAGGAATCCAAAGTTCACTTGAACATATTATATAATGAAAGATTAGGCAAACGCATCACAAGCCTTTCATACCAGAGTATATTGCAGGGGATCATAAATCGTTTCAGATCCTCCTCATCCGACTTGTATAACATTTGTTTATATAATACTAATAAAGAAGCTAGAGGCAAAAGGGGTTTTATTCACTTCATTAAGTTCATATCTCACACAAACATTAACACGATTTGATCCCATAAATGACGATTAAATCAGGCAAACACACCTAAGTGGCCGCTAAACTCAACCTCAAGCCTCATACCAATCTAATAAAGCAGCAACTAGCACACTAGTACATAACTAAAACAGTCTTAAACTTGATGATCCAAGGCTAACTTATCATATTACCTCATTCAGAAACCTTTTTTTATTTTAATTCATTCAAGCTCCAGTTTGGGCCTTCTCTAACGCCAAGACATATTCATAGACCTTCTTCTCATCAGGAAGAGTCTTGGACACACTCTCTTTGCTCTGAACGCACCTCTTGACCCAGGCCATGAGTTTAGGGAACTCTGTTTCTATCTTGAAGTGTCCATAACTCTCAAATGTGTGAAACCAGCTTGAAAATGGGATCAAACCAACATCAAGAAACCCAAATGAGTCACCCCCATAAAAGGGCTTGTCCCCAAGTGCCCCTTCCAG